>PVJO010007898.1:0-78775 GCA_004026905.1 Hystrix cristata | reverse complement strand
CAAGTAAATCAAATGGTTTAAGCTCTTTTTTGAGATTACTGAAATTACATTGTAATAAAGCAGGATATGTCAGCTAAACTATGAAATAAAGACAAGCAACATGTTCACCCTGGCAAAAGTTAGAAATCACTTTTACACTACAGACGATAACATTCTCTCTGCAAGGATTTCCTTGGCCCATCTAACACTTACCAGTGGCACCCTCATCTTTTGTTCTTCTGTTCTTCTCTCCTTCTCCATCTTAGTAAACTTAAAACTGTCATCCACCTGCTTCAGATAAACTTTAAATTGTCTCACAAATAGAGATTTCTTCCAAAACTAAATTAAATAGAGAGCAGAAAGGAGAAGCAGAGAACATTAAATTTCCTTTAGGCTCTCTGCCTAATTCTTTTTGGGCTCAAAGCCCAATTTCCATTGAGCCTATTCTGGTTTCTTTAAAGCCATGGATAAAAAGGCCAGTATTTATTAACATGATCACTCAGTCATATCTAGCTTGTCATATTCAGAAGACTATCTCCTAGTTTTTAGTTTGTTTCTATAATGGGCTATTTTGTGCACACATGCTTTGAATGGGCTTGATTAGTTTATTCTTCAATGGCTAACTGACAAATGCATTACAAATAAGACTATGTGCTATCTCTTGCTGTTTTCACTCTCTGCTTGAATGCAAGTCTGGGAAAACAGCTGCCTTTTCCAATACTATAGAATTAACTATTGTTTAAGTATGAATGAAATTTTAATCATCAGTTGCTTAGGGGTGATCAACCACTAAGGAGCATTTCCATTGAAGGAAGTAGTATCAACCTGTTTGATGCCAGCCTTTCAGTTTGATGAACAACAAAATAGGGGAGCAGGCTCTGAAAATTGTATAGATCATTTACTCAGAGAAATGACTACTTAGAGAAATGGTGCCATTCTAGTGAAAATCATATGCAAAAATGTTACTTTTCTTGGGATAATACATATTCCCAAATTAAATATTTTCACAATTTACATAGGCTTACTGCTTAAATCAATCATTTTTAATAATTTCTATTAAGGTCCTGTCTGTGTCCAATTCTTTACATAGAGTATCTAATAATATTTTTAAATCTACTTCTTATTAATAGTTTTCTCTCAAGGAACTGTATTAGAAAGTTAATATGCTTGAATTCTTTTAATCCATATCTGACACTCTATAGTGGATGGTGACCATTTAATTACCTGTTAAATGGCTCTAGGAGATTAATTTATTTGCCTAAGTCCAAAAGTCCAATAAGTGGTTGAGCCAAGATTCAAGCACAGTTCCCTCTGACCTTCTATAATGCTCCCAAATTTTACATGCAGGAAAACCCCAAATCCTAACTTGCATATATCTTGGAGTCATTATACCATAAACCTTTACTCTCAGAAGATATTGATAGCAAGAAAAATGTAGAAAATTGGGATAGAATTTGAATTCCTTGGGAGATTTCTTAAGAAACACATAAAATTCTCACTATATTTAGTCACTTTTCCTACCCAGGACACAATCCCAAGTATCTACAATTTAAAGAAGGAGAGGTTTAATTTGTCTCATGGTTTCAGGGGATTGAGTTCATGGCTGGCCAGCTTCAAGGCAGGAACACCTTGGCATAAAGGGGTTGCTAAGTAAAGGTGCTTCATTCATGGTAGTCAGGAAGCAGTGCGGAGGAGCAGTGCCAGAGAGGAAGGACCAGATTTCAAAATCCAAGTCATGCCTCTACGAACCCATCAGACATCGGCAGAAATGTGCTTTACTAATCCCTGGGTATTTAACCCAGTCAAGTGGACATATTACATTGACTGGTCACAGTAACGAATGTTCTGACCAGGACTCATTAGTAGTCGAAAGAATCAAGGTCTTCAAGAGCAAGGAAAGTCTGATAATCCATGACAGCCAGGAGTAGTAGTCTTAGGAGGTGTGAATACTAAATGTAATGAGGGATCCTCAATAGAATCCTGGGTAGGTAAAAGAGCCTTAGGCAAAACCTTAGTAATTTTGAATAAAATAACAATTTGAAACATGTTCATTAATTCTGACAAATGTATCCTTCTAGGGTAAGATATTACTAATAGTTTAAATTGAGCAGGTGGCATATGGGAATTATGCACTATCATCATACATCTTCTGTAAATCTAAACTTATTCTAAAATAAAAAGTTTACAGCAAGTGCAAGGCCCTGAGTTCAAACCCAGCACCTCCCCAAAAAATATTAAAATAAAAAGTTTACTGAAAAAGCAAAGCAAATACTACTCTGCAATTTTTATTCACTAAATAAGATCTATAAGCATAATTCTCAATTTGAACACAATATTTTGGTGAAGACATAACAAAGATACATGAAATCTTATACAGTGCATCATATCCATGTATAATATTTCAACCTGCAATTTAAGCTCATTAAACTTTGGTACATATTTTGTCTCAGCTTGCCAGTCCTCTTAGTAATACTATTTTTACACAACCTACGCCACTATTTTCACTTATCTCATCACCAAGGCACATACTTTCATAGACTCTTAATTACTCTCAATCTGTTTCCTTATGTGAAAAATAAGGATGACAATACCTAACTTAAAAGATTCAAGTTAGGATGAAGTGAGACACTGATATCAAGTCTACTGAAAGACCTTCATATATGTAAGCTCTCAAAATAAAATGCTCTCCCGTTAAGTATTATCATTTTTAAGTGCAGAGGATCAAATTATTTTCTACCTTGCATGCAGCCATCTGAAAACTTTCCTAAGTGCATGCAGAGTAGATTAGAAATATCCTATTTGAGATGTTGCAGTAGGATCAGATGAGGCACATAGCATCTGGATGAATCACACAACGTAAGTACTGACATGTATGACAAAGTGATGTGCAACTTTGGGGAAAGTTATTTTCACTGCCTCCAGCTCATACATGTTCCTATGACCTTGCTACCGTCTTACACTCTGGGGTTGGTTTCTACACAGTGTGCTTTTTTTTTTTTTTTTGTGCCGGGGATCGAACTCAGGGCCTTGTGCTTGCAAGGCAAGCACTGTAACCACTGAGCTAAATCCCCAGCCCCTTTGCTTTGTGTGCTTTTGATCCTTATTTTGAAGTCATTTTTGACCTGTCCGTTCTTCAGCCAAATGAGTTGTGTTGGCTTAGGGTAGGCAGAAACAAATAATGGCACTTGAAAGTTATCTTTCATAATGTGAGTCTTAGGTTGTTTTGATCATCTGTCAGAAATGTTTTCTTATCTCTCAGGAATATTCACAGTTTCATGTAAGGTAGCCCAATCTCCCCCACTTTTCCCAGTACACTAACATTTTCTACAACATTGATGGGGGAGATGCTGAGGATCGAACTCAGGGTCTTGCACAACATTTTTAAAAATAAAGTCACCTGCACTTCAGATGACTTGGTTCTTTTTTAGTCATGGAACTTACTTTACCAAACCAAGGAGAAATTGAAGGTTTATCCTTATTAAAGGTATTCAAACTCCAAACAAACCAATATACTTCTTATCACCTATATAAATGACTTGCAAAGAATAATTTATGTGCTGGATAACTCTTGTGCATTAAAAAGTTAATAGAGCAAAAGAATCATAAAAAGGGTCAGGTGTGGTGAGTGGCTCAATTCTATAATCTTATCACTCAGGAAGATTGAGGCAGGAAAATGGTGAGTTCAAGGCTAACCCAGGCAACTTAGTGAATTAGTGAGATCCTGTCTCAGAATTAAATACATACATACATACATAAGAGGATGTAGCTTAGTGCAAAGCCTCTGGGTTCAATGCCCACTGTTGCCAAAAAAACAGAAACAAAAAGAAAAACTCATAAAACGTAAGGGATTCACAGGCACATAATCAGGTGCTCTTTTAACGCAAAATGAACCATAACAGTAAAATATATATGTTTTAAAAAGTGGAGATAAGTGCCTATCCATCTATTACCCATGATCTACGCATGCCCCTGCAAGTCTCCAATTGTGAACCATACTAAATACTTCAGTGTTGGATGATCTGCTTTGGAGGAGAGTCAAAAACCAAGATAGAGTACCTAGCAAGGCTCATTAACAGGACCTGAGATGCAGGCACCCGCATGATGGGAAAGCAATAGTAGCACATCTGCTACGGTCCTTGTTTTGCTGTCTTTAAAATAAGACAAGTGTCTATAATGAAGAAATTGCTATTATATTTTCCTAACCCCCCCTTTTTTTTAACAGAATATCATGAACATTAAACCCTTCTTACATGAACTATATAAACATCATGGTGCACTTTTAAGAGATATATAAAACAGTATTACTCAATTTATAGCAAAAGATAAAGATATTATCTCTGTGGAAAATGCACATCTGTAAAGAGTTGCAAACAGATTGAATTCTATTTTCCAAGGAACAGCCTGAGTCCATATTTGCAATCTGGCAATAATCATATTTACTATAAATGATGAAAAAGACCACTCATGTTATACATGTAGGCATGAAAGACCTTTAGATACATTTGCTTTTATAGCTTCTGACACGTGGCAAATTAAGTCATATTTTATAGATTTCACTTCTTACTGCTCAAATACCATTGAGCAGCTCAGCTAAGTCCTCATCTCTTATTAAGATTCTCTATTTAGAGTAAGCAAGAAATTAGTTTGTGGAAACTAACTCATTGTATATAGCAGACCCAATACTGTATTCATTTTGATACTATTTTATATTTCTAACAATGGTTAGAATATATTAATGATCATCATCAAGTGTACTTCCAAATTTATCAATGGTCAAAGGCAAGTCATAAGATTAAATAAAAAAATATCTCGCTGTTACGTGTATGGATACAGTTGTATACATGGAAAATAGTGCACGTAAACATTTTATCTAGAAGAATGTTATCTAGACACTTCTTACCTTTGCTTAATGCCCTGTGTTAAACTGAGACAATATCAGGTAATCATTTAAAATGATATAACAAAAAGAGTAACTTAGTAGTTCACTGAAAGTTCATTTGTGTGCTTTTACAAGTTTCAAGTCATCTCCAATAATTATTCACAAATATTCAGCATTAGTTCTGTGTGATACATATATATATGAATCTCAACATCATCTGTATTTTCTCAAAATTACAGCCACATCCAGATGAAAAGCAACCACAGCAGTGAGAGAATAGTTAGAATTGACTTATACATGTATATTGGGTTATACATGTTTTGATGATAATCAACACAAAGCACTTTAATAAGTTTTATGTTCACAAAGAGTTAGAAAAATCACTAAATTTATTTCAAGGCTCTTAGAAGATAATGAAAATTTTATATTGGAGCACTTCCTTCTTGGTTCCTTTCCTAAATAACATTTGTTGAAGGGTCCATTAAAATAAAAACATTTCCAGCACAAGGAATACATAAGGAAATGAGCTCAAAGTCTAGGGGGATAGAGAATAGAAAACAGAAAATAACAACGTGGCTAGTACTTGCTGCAAGGTCTCAGGACAGAGACTCTTTGCAGGAGACTGATCTTGGAGTTAGAAGAGGGGTTTGTTTAGAAAGAAGAGAAAGATAATAACCTTTAGGGACAGCTGTTTCTCTGCTTCTAAACGTTATACTGGAATATAAGTATTAAAATTACAGCATTCAAAAGATTTTCTCTCCAGTTGCTGATTTTTTCTTAAGTAAATGGAAAATGAGATATACTTTCTAACTAACTCTTTTGTGCGACCACATAGCAGAGAGAGAAACACTCTTCTGTGTTTCTACAAAAATGGAAATAAATTTCTCATTTATTAAAAAGCTGAGGAACCAAAATTAATATATAATGAAAGAACAGTCATTCTATGCCTCTGAAAACAGTGAGCAGAAACTCATAGTTGAACGTGTGTGATGCTCAAAGCAAAGTCCCAGAGCATCTGTGGCTTTTCCCCAAGTACATAGCAAAGGTTTATGAGGGAAAACCATGAAACTGAGTCATTTCCTTCAAATATTCTGCCCTTTCTGGGACATTTCCAATCAGATTGGTCTTTTTCTTGCTTAGAGTATCTATCCTCAAGACACACAACATTGCTTTTTCATACAGGGAAATCTTTGCACAGCATTTTAAACAGAAATAGTCCCTAAGGACAAAAGTTTACGAAAGCTTTTACTAATAAGGCTCCCATACACTTTGTTGTTGTCTTATAACAAACACAGGACAGAATGATAAATTAAGAATTACACATGGTAAAAGTAAGTCAGCAAAGTGTCATGTTGAAGGCAAATGAGGGTTTTAAAAACTCAGAGACTTTTTAGAATTTAATACTCAGGAAGTGAACAGGTAATAATCGTGACACGAGAAAAGCAAGAACAGTTGTTGAAAATCAGTTTGCCCAGAGGCGATCATCATTTTAGGCCGATAAATTTAAAAATACAAGATCACTCACTATTTGAGTGTCGTGAAATCACGGGGAACTTTTCTTTCTGTGGGGTAATTGAGCTTGTCGGGCAGTGCTAAATGGGAGGATGAGGGGCATCAAGCAGATGGAGTCAACAGCCGCACTGGAAACAGCCAGAGATAAGGGGATTCAGAGAAAACAAAAACATGCTAACCATCAACGGCACCTGCAGCCCCTAAAGCTTGGTAACGGCCAATGGGCCCAACAGAAACCAGAATCCTGAACTCCGTGTAATTGGAAAGCTATTTTACGAGCCATGATGGCACATTTCCGCATGCATGCCTTCTCTTTTATTGTTAGTGGAGATTTTGAGGAAAAATTGCCAGTAGGCATGTTTTAAATGCAGACGATCTGGTGATTTTACTGTGCCTGTTTTTGTTTATCCACATATTCTAAATTAACATTTATTTTAGCAACATGCAATTGCCTTGCATCAGTTTCAATATGTGATTTGATGTGGCAATCCAAAGTTTTCAGAGATTAAAATAAATAAATAAGCCAGGCACTGCAGCTTTCACAAAAAATTTCCTTTCATGTTTTCCATGAGAAAAAGTAGGCATCATTTTTAAATGTACTCTCAGACAAAAAAAAGACATAAAGTTAGGTATTATGTTTGTAAGTCATTGTATCTCTCAAATATTACAATATAATATCAGATAGCCAAAATAATAGTAGATTCAAAGCACAGATATAATATAGGTTATTCTTATAGGTAACCTTTAAGGTCACCATTTCAGGAGGTTTTATGAGAGCAGAACTTTAGCGAAAACATGGAGATGAAGAGCAGAACAGGAAAAAGAGACTTGTGCAGTGGTGGGAAGAAAGGACACAGACATATGAAGTTTTAGGAATTTCTAAGTAGTTTAATATTTTAGTAATATAACCAGGCTCTGGCAGCCAATACTTTTCAAGTGGGCTTGACAATTGCAAAGTACAATGTATTAGTTACCTATTGTTTCAAATTATCTCAAACTTTAACAGCTTAAAATAACAAACATCTATTATTTCACAGTTTCAATGAGTCAAGAATCTGGGCCTGGCTTAGCTAGATGTCCTTGTCTTGAGGTCTCTCATTGGATTGTAGGCAAACCACTGCTCAGGACTGTAGTCAGCAAGACTTCATTGGGACTAAAGGATCTACTTCCACGCTCACTGAAATGGGTCTGAACCCGAGGCTGCTCACAACATGACAGTTTGGGTCCCCCAAAATGAGTGATCTAAGAGAGCACACTCAAGAAGGAAGCCAGTCTTTTTATAACCCAAACTCAAGAGCAACAAACTTCGAGGCTGCTCACAACATGACAGTTTGGTTCCCCCAAAATGAGTGATCTAAGAGAGCACACTCAAGAAGGAAGCCAGTCTTTTTATAACCCAAACTCAAGAGCAACAAACTTCTGCTGTATTCTATTTGTTGTAGTGAATCACAAAATCCAGCCTGGAGACCCGTTATATTTTGGCTCTGGAATGTCTCCCAAAGGCTAATGTGCTGAATTCCTGGTTGTGAGCTGGTGGCACTCTTTAGAGGTGGAGGAAATTTGAGGAGCTGGAGCCTATGAGTTGGATGAAGCAAGTCCCCAGGGACATACCTTTGAAGGGGATATTTTGCTCCTGGATGCTTTCTATCTCACTCTTGGCTTCCCAGCTACCATGCAGTGAGCAGCTTTGCTGTGCTACATTCTTCCATGATGTACTGCCTCACCACAGGCCCAGAAAGAATGGAGTCAGTCAACCATGGACTGAAACCTCTGAAACTGTGAGACAAATTCACCTTTTAATCCTTTAAATTGATTTCTCTCAGATTATTTTGTCCCAGGGACAGAAAGCTTACTCAAGCAGATTATAGAGGTACATGAATATTAAGAGGCAAGGACCCTTAGAAGCCATCGAAGAGGCAGTTTACTACAAACGCATGTGAACTTACTCCCTCCCGGCAGTAGTTAAGATGGAATCACTGAAGCTGAGCAATCAGCAACTAAAGGAACATTTAGCTGGCAATGGTATAAGCAAAAAAATTCACACAGAGCCTCAAGTATTGTTCTGCCTATGAGAGAAAACGAGCAGCATCAAATCCGCAGATGGTGAGGAAATTAATAAAAGTTGTGGCAGCACAGGAGCTGCAGACACTTACTTAGGGTAAAGGTCAAGATGTATCTGCAATTTATCTCCTTCTAAACTCTGCCTCACCATTGAAAGGGGGTATGTACAATAGAAACATTCAATTTTCTTTTTCATCTGTCTAAGAAATATTGTCTTAGTTAATCAAATTCCTTCTACCTGACTGTAGGAGGAAGAAGTAGACCTTGTTTGTTGTTTGAAGGTTATAGGGAGGGTTTGGGCACTGTGTATTTTTAAAACTGATAACAGCACTGGTGCAGAGGGCAGGTAAGCACAAACACTGAAAACGGGCTCCATCGTTCACACCAGGGAGTTTAGATTTATGCTGTGGGCAACGCGGGACCTTGGAAGGGGGTCACGTTTTCTAGAGAAAACACTGACAGCAATGTGGAGCAAGTAGGTTAGTGATGTGTGTGCCAAGGATAATTTTCCTCAAGTCATCATTTTGAGAACCTGTGCGGGTACTAAGGCAGACAAGCAAGATGGAGAGACAATGGAATTGAGAGATATTTTACAGCAAAATGTATGGGCCTTGGTGAACCACTGCAAATAGAATGTATTAAAGAAGGAAGGATATAGGTTGTGAGGCTTCTAGTTTAGTTGATAAGATGATTGAGAATGTAGAAAAACAAAGAAATTTCAAAAAGAGTGGTAACAGGAAATGGTAGCTGGATATCATCACTCCAAATAGTTTCCTAAATCTAAGGTCGAAAAATGAACTAGAACAAAAGTGAACCATGCCACTGGAAGAGTGTATTTTTAACGAAGAGACAGAATTCATAGTAATACTGTTCAGTCTTTATTTTTGTTTTTACACAGAATTTTTTAGTCTTTGGAAAATATGAAAAATGTTAAAGTGGAATTTTGCAGACATGAAATTAAGATCAAAGGTATAATATTCAAAAAAAGATTATTCTGTCATTTCGAAATATAAACGGATAAACAGGATAACACTATTGTGCAACAAATCATATCAGTTGGAAAACTACTCACTACATTTTGACAACAGAAATATTCAATGTAGTGTCCTTCCAAAAGTCATCTGGATTTTTTTTATTAATTTTTAAATCGTAGTATGTTTTGGATGAAAATCCCTCAACCTCAGTGTTTCAGACATAGAAATTATATTTTGTTATTCATTTTATACATAAATGATTCAAGCTTGTGATTCATTATGAAATTAAAATCATAAATACATTTTGAAATTTTATGTTTAATAAATTCAGAAGTTTCTAAATATTCTATTTACAAATATTACTACTGCTATCACTTAATAATAGTACAAAGAATTTCCTAACATATTTCACTAAATTATTCATATTTATTTTCTAGACTCCTTTCTGAAAAATATTTTTCTGCTCAATGCAAGCCCAGGGTCAGAAATTCAGACTGAATTTTCTATTCCAACTCTAACAATGGAACATATTTAGAATATATTGTAAAGTGAACTCCCTTAATAATAATGATGATGTTAATAAAAGGTTAACGATAACAATAATTAGATAACATGTAATGAGTTCTTACAAGGAAATAACACTATTTTATGCTCTCTCTTGTATTACCTTTCTTTGCTTTTTAACATTCCTATGTAGAATCATTATTAGTGCTTTTTTAAAAAATGAGCCCTGTCTTCACAAGACCATGTGTGATTGAATCAAGATTTGAACTCAGCTAGTCTGGCAAAGAGTCCATTAGTTTTAACTACCCTTACATGGTTTTTCAGTCATTTGTTGCTCTAAAAGCAATGTGATTATAGTGCGTAATTCAATACAGTTCACATTTTACTTTTTCATATTTTGGAAGAGTAAAGTGAAGTATAGGCTAGTTAAATACTTTTACGAAGGTATTCTAGCTACTTTAAAATATCATAGTAGTAAAATCATTTTCAAAAATGTTCCAGAAGGGAAACAGGAACATGTAGATACCTTCATTAAATGATTCGGAATTCTGGGCTCTGATATTTTACTAGTGAGTTGAAATAAAAATATTTTCCTATAAAGGACATATAAATGTTCTTTCATATTGAAAGGAAATATTTTTTCCTAAAATATCCAAGTGTTATCTTGAAATATACAGAACATTACCCCAACTCATGATGATCTATTTTCTTTTATTTACTTTTTACTTTATTTTTGCTGGAAGATGTGGGTAGAGTGTGGAAAGAGGGAAACAGAATATATTTTCTGAACTAAAGTAGTGCATTAAAAGAGAAACAATGCTAATTATAAAGGTTTCCCTAGACAAGAAAACAACTGATAAACACACACCTGTATTCAAGTTATTATATAATACCTCATGGGTGTTTTGGTAATACTGTAAAAACATGATTCGCATCTTTGAAGTATCAGATTTAATTTAAATCAATTGCAAGCCAACTATTTTATCCCACAACTGGTGAGTAATACAGCCAGTCCCCACAATGTTTAAGTTAGTGAAGAAATGGAAAATCAGCAAAAGAACATACGCTGGCGTTGATCTGCTCTGTATGTGAAATGCCAAAAGTATTACAAAGAAAGATAGCTCGTATCACATTTCAGCACCCGTGAAGTGTGGAAAAAAGTTCATGTCTTCTAGATACAGTTTGTTTTGCCTTTTGTCTCCATTCTCATTATTTGATGGCTAGTAATTACAACTTTGCACACAAGTTAGAGAAATTTGTTTATTTTTAATTTAAAGATATAATAAATTAGTATAAAATACACGTTGAGTCTCTTTTAAGACACATTTTCTTATTTAACACAGGCTAAATTTATTAAACAGTTACCATATAGTAGGGTATTATTTTTTAAAGGCAAAATATAAAAGAAAAAAAACCCTCAAAATACATAAAAATTACAAACAGCTTGACTATATCAGTTATAATGTTGTTATTCTTAAGTGTGTCATAAGGAAAGAACCCAAACTTCTGGTTAAATATGACAGGTTCAACAGAGCCATTTGCCTCTATGCCTTTAAAAAACAGAAAACAGTCTAAGAATTAAAAAAATGATGTAAATTCATAAAGGCAATGAGAACAAGGGAGGAATGAAAGATAAATCCACAGAATTGTAGAAGATGCAAAACAGAGGGCTGGCATGAATTAATAGAGTAGAAGAAGAAAAATAGAAGCCAAGGTGCCCTCTTCAGAGGGGAAGGAAAATTAGAGGCAGCAGGTGCCTGGTGGTACTGCAGGGTGGGGCTGAAATTTAAAAAGAATTACGTGAAAGTTTGTATGAGGAGCAGTTAGCTAGACAGCCATTCTTCTCCTCCAAACTCTGGAATCCAAGCAAGTGTCCCTCTTTCCTACCACTGCAAAAATTTAAAGAAATTGAAGCATAGAGCATCTCTAGAACTCAGATACCAGCCAAGCATGAGGATCAGAATCCATATTGAAAACAGGATCATGAAATGAAAGCCTACAAGACCCCCAATCCTTTTTTTAGGTCAGCTATGAGGTCCATAACTGACCCCTTTTCATACCTGTGATGGGCAGATGATTAGAGAACTCCTTGCTAGTGAAACTGACCTCTGAAGTGAAAAAAAAAAATATATGACCTTTGCAGGGTGGTTTCCTAATGAATTAGGGGCTCCTCCACTCAGTACCCATATGGGAAGATCCACCTCTGGAAAGAGTCTGCCACAAGTAAAGGGACCTCCAGATACTTTGACAATATCTTCTAAATACAAACCACCAAGTATCTCCAGGCATTGGAGCCAAGTTTCTAGTATGAAAACAGATGATTACAAAGTCAAACAGAAACGCTATCGTTGCAGATACAGTCAATAAAAAAAGAGAAGAAACTTTCCCCCAAAATATAAAATTAATATCCTCAAAGAGTTGAGACCGTAGTTCATCCATGATATGAAAGAGGAACATCCAGAAAAAAACTCTGGAGAACTGGAAATGAAAGAGCAGGAATAAAGATTCAACAGGAAACACTTAGAAAGTAATTGGATGTAGCAGTATATCAAAGGTGGGGTAAAAGGGGTGGTTTTCCCTGAATAAAGGCTATAAAATTATGCATTGTGTGTAGAGAATTTAAAAAAAATAATAAAGTTGACTAAAAAGAACCTGCCTTTTGTTCTGATATGAGGAATGAGGAGCTAAGAATTCTAAGCATTGTTGGTGTTAGAATTCTCTCAGCTCTGGTGCTTGAAACTCTATAGAGTTGCTGCAGTTACTGCTGAGACTTAACAATGCATATGCAAGCTTCAAATTAGCACATTTAAAAAATCATCTGTTCCTTAATACACCTTGAATTCTACATGGAAGTTAATTTGAAGAAATCCCACTTGTACAGTTTGCCTCCGCCACATGTATCTCAGCTACATGCATTCATTTTGAGCATGTAATCACAAAATACAATGAACATTTTTTTGTGTGTGTGTGTGCCAGGGATTGAACTCAGGGCCTTGTGCTTGCTGCTAGGCAAGTACTCTAACCACTGACCTAAATCCCCAGCCCAGAACATTTAAATTTAAAAAAATCATTACAGTAAAAGACACATTTCCATTAATCTCTCTGAAACTACTCCCTCTTTCTTCAAGTGCACTTATTCCATGACTGTAGTCACTTTCTGAAGCAATTCTGGAAGTCCTCTTTTATGAGTTGCTTTTAAGTTTTTTCTATTTATCAATGATTTTTAAAACAACTTGAGTTTGATATGTGTGATGAAATGAATTGTGTTTGTTCGAAGTACACATGTTGAAGTTCTAACCTCTAGAACTCAGAATATAACAATATTTGGAGATGAGACCTTTGAAGAGGAAATTACGTTAAAATAAGGTTGTTAGGGGAGGCACTGATCCAGCACTACTGAAGTCCTTACGAGACAAAAGATTCAGATACAGCCAACCAAACAGGAAGAAGGGGGCTATCCACAAACCAAGGAAGGAAAACTCAGAAAAAAATCAACTAGCCAAGAGTTTGATTTTTAACACCTAGCTTCCAGAATTGCGAGAAAAAAAAATTGTGTTGCTTAAGCTACCTCATCAGTGGTATTCTGTTGTTATACCTTTAGAAAATTAACACAATAACCTGTGTATAATTTTTATGCATCTGTCACAGGGTTAATCAAGCTTCTAGAACTGAAGGGTTTTTATTTCTATCAAATCTGGAATTTTTCAGTCACTCCTCTCTCTTTTTTATTTTTAAATTACAGACTGAATGACCTTTTTGGCCAACAATTTCCAATTTTACTTCCTTCTAATTGGACGGTATGTCTTTGCGATATTTTTACTTCTTGAAACACACTGACGTTTTATTTGTGACTTAATATGGAATAAATCTTTTAAGCAGTAGTATTTTTTAACTATCATTCTTATTTTTTGTTTTGATCTTCAACGTTTTTCATATCTTCAACTTTCATTAATCTCCCTAAACCCCTCCTAGCACGGTTTACTTTTGACAACTGTTCTAAAATATTTAACAGAAACAAAACTCTCACATGTTTGCGTTGGTGGAAATCACGGTGTGAAGCACTTCCTTATTGAACAGGTCCTTTCTCCTCCATCTATACATTTTTTAACTCTCCAAAATTTTATTGAACATAATTGGATACTAGAAATACCAAGTTGAAGACAAGGCTTCTGTTCCAGAGGAGGCAAGATAATCTCTTGGGTTTTCCATCCCTGCATTTTGTTAGAATGTCTTATGGTTTTATTTCCATACTTTCAGATACAATGTTCCAAAAACTACTACCACCATGTACCATGATTCAAAATCCCTGTAGGTCCTACCCAGAAAAACCGTACTGTTGATCACTACAAGAATGTGTATCACCTGCACTTCTCCATGTTCTTTCTTACCTTCCTCTGAAAGAGCACTTAGCTCTTGAAGAATTATATGGCATTACTTTTACTTAATATACAATTTCAAGAAAAGCCAGAGAAAAATAATAGATATCAGGAAGTTAATATGTAATGATAATGGTAAAACTAAAAATGGTTGTAAAATTAGTGATTAATAATGAAAAGATGTTTATGGAAAAGGGCCAACCCACTGTTTCAACAGGACACATTTGCATATCTAATATTTTATGAAAGCAGAAAATTATGGCAAAGTTTTAAAAATGAAAATTGCACTAATTTCAACTCATCTCAATTTTTACTTTACTAAGTGGTAATACAACTACTCACTCTAATAGGTTTTTGATTAGATTAAAGCTAATCATACCTCATAAATATGTACAATGACTGTCAATTAAAAGGAAAACATTTTTAAAATATTAAAACTAATGAATATTAAAAATATTCCTGACAAATAGCAAGCATTGATAGATGGTGGTTCTTCTTTGCACAACTATTAAGTCATTCTCACATAAAGATAGGCATTTTCTCTTTTTTTTTCTAAATAATGATTTGGAGACACAAATAATGTAAAGGCTTTTCAAACATAGATTGTGGGGGAATGCAGGCATTCAGATGTTTTGTCTACCAGTAGCTGGAAAGAAAGAAGAGTCATATGTGATTTCTGCTGAACCGAGTTTATTTCCAGTAATATGCAGTGGTCACAACAAAGCATTCAAATATGACTTTGTATATCTTGAATGTCATGAGAGAAGCTGGAACTACAGAGAAGAAAATCATTGCCAGACGTTCTGGTTCTCTTCTCTTATTTAAAAACAGCTTAACTCAACTCATCCTTCAGTTTTCTGCTTACATATGCTCACTCCCAAACGAGGACATTCACTTTAGCCTAGGTTAGATACTCCTCTAAGTGTTCCTGTGCCCCCACACAAATTTCTCCTACCCTGGCAGTCACTACATTTTTTAATAGTTATTTTAAAGTTGTATTTCTTCACAACATATTGCCAACTCTATAAAAAGAAGAGATATGTCTGCCTTATTCACTTTCAGTAGCCCTGAGCAGCCTGTTTGACACAACAGTGGTTACTGAATAAATACCGAATATACAAGCTAGTAAATGTACAGCTCCCCTAATAGGGGTGCACACTTAAATGCAGGACAGAGACATTTCTAGAATCCGGATCTGAAGTAGATATCAGAGTGACACTGGCTAGAGTGTGAAGGTATTACTTGCTATTCCAGGACAACCTATCAGGGAGAGTCACCCCAAGACCCTTTCAGCTGGGCATGGTTTTGGAACCTTTCGAACCAGCTAAGAACCAGCTGTTTGTAATCGTTGAAAGCCCTAAAAGCCTTGCCATTAGTGCCCTAGTCTATAGCTACATATTAAATGTTCACATATTTAGACTCAACTAAACCAGATTTTAGAGCATCTACCATGTACTAGGGTAAGTGCTAATTTCATTCAACAATACGGGTGTGACCAGGTCAACATGGATCCTCAATGAACTGAACTGAAGCTCAAACTGACTTTCTTATAGCACATACTGGAAGACAATGTTATCTTCATTACATTCACCTGCTGTCAGGAATTAGCTTAGTTTTTGTTTTGTGTTTTTTTTAATTTTACAAACTATACTTTTTAAACCTTCACTAGAATTTATTTTAAGAATCATAATAGCTTCAACTAGAGTCTTAACAACCACACTCTCTTTTCTAAAAATGTTGTATTGAATTTATAGGAAACTTCTTTTTTTATGATAAATTCAGAAATACATAGGGTGGTAGTTATACCACTGTTTGAAATACCTGTGACTCTTACTTACAGTATATACAATACAACTGCCCATAACTTACTTGTAGAAACTATTCTGCAATTACCAAATTATTGTCCAATGAAACTGAACATTTTCATTATGCTATTGTTTGTTCCATTTCAGTGATCTTTATTACAGCCATATTGGTACTTGTTGATACCATTCCCACTGCCTACAACTTTTTAAAAAAATTCATGTCTAGTTTTTCAATTTTTATTTTTATTAGTACATGTTTACAGTACATGATAACTGCATTTCTCATGGGGCATTTGTACATATACATAACACATCTCAATTATTTTCTGATCTCTTCTTCCCTCCCTCCCTTCTTCCTCGATTTTTTTGGTCCCTTTCTAATTTGCAAAAGATCTCTCTATTTCCCATTATCTATCCTTTATTTTGTTCTTTGTTTATATTTTGGGTTTCACATATAAGAGAAACCAGATGATATTTAAGCTTGCTTATCTGACTTGTTTCAATTAACATTATGATTTCAAGGTACATCCATTTTCCTACAAATGACTGACGTTTGTCTACCCTTATGTCAGAATAGCACTCCACTGTGTATAAAACCACATTTTACTTATTCATTCATCTATTAATGGACATATAGAGTTCTTCAAATATTTAGCTATTATGAATTGTGCTGCTGTATCCATGGATATTCATGTAATCACTTTAACCCTTTGGGAAGATATCTAGAAGAGAAAAAGCTGGGTCAAATAGAATTTCTAGTTTTGATTTTTGGACGATTCTCCATATTGATTTCCATAATGGTTGACTAGTTTACACCCTAAACAACAATACAGAAGAGTTCCTTTTTCCCTACAGCCATGCCAGCATTTGTTGTTATTTGATTTCTTGATAATAGTCATTCTTTCTGGAGTAAGATGGAAACTCTGTGCTGTTTTAATTTGCATTTAATTAATGGCCAGAGGTGTTGAACATTTTTTCATGTATTTACTGGCTATTTGTACTTCTGAGAAGTTCTGTTCATTTCAGTTGCCCATTTTTTGACTGGGCCTTTTATTTTGAGAGATCTAATTTTTATGAGTGCTTCTTATTTGCTAAGTCAAAATACTATGTGGCTTGGG
This sequence comes from Hystrix cristata, assembly GCA_004026905.1. Lineage (NCBI taxonomy): Eukaryota > Metazoa > Chordata > Mammalia > Rodentia > Hystricidae > Hystrix > Hystrix cristata. The sequence continues at coordinate 61,567 of PVJO010007898.1, read as the reverse complement.
ATCACTGAAGGAAGTAAATAAGACACCTGTAGCAGTCACCTTGCATGAATACAGACAACAAATTTAAAGGAAACCGTTAACAGTTGTTTCTGTTTTCTTGCCTTGTGTCTATTTTAGTGAGCCAAGTTGGTTCTTGTTTTTATTTTCATTTAGAACTGTAAAGGCTACAGGTAATTTCCCTTGCATTCTTTCAGTACTACCAATGTCACCCTACTAAATTTATAAGAATATTCTCAGTTTCAGATGTGATGAAAATCACTTCAGTTTCCCAGAAAAATAAAAACTGCTTGCACTGAAGGTTTCCTGTGCTATGGTTACTAGTAAAATGAGCAAAAATTTAAGAGGGTTTGACAAAAAAAAAAAAAATCAGACTTGACTTTTGCTTAAAGCTCCACATTCATTAGTCTTGAGATCTCTGATTTGAAACTTGTATCAAAAAGTGGGAATTACAAATGGAAAGTGTAAAATCATTAAATTCCATCAAATTGCAAATAGCAATACTACGAAGACTTAATGCTTTAGCCATACATTCCATATTTAAGGGGAAAACACATTTAAAGAAAAATGTGTATTTTGTATAATATACATAAACCAGTTTTCACTTGTTTTTCTAAAAACATTTTTAAATTTCTGAAAAGTACATACCATGACGTTAGCTAAATCAGTGAGCAATGGAATATATTCCTTTGACGACATAAACTGTAGACTCATTTTGGTCTTTCAGAAGTGCAATATTTATGACAACCCCCAAGAAATTAAAAAGCTCGCTATTTCCACATCAGAAACAAGAAAAGTAATTTATGCCATCACAAAACACAAAGCAAACCTTTTGTGGAAAGGATAGCTTGATCTGTCATTATCAGCAGCAAACAGACATAAGCATTGCCAGGGTTTGAAGGGAGATCAAAATATCTGAACTAAGCCAACTCGTCATTTTTTCCTTTCTCTTAAACAAGGTTGGGTTATATAGAGGGAGCAAAATGCTTTGTGTTTCTTTTAGTGCGTTTCATCCAAATCACACAGCTGAGTTTCAGAACCATTATGTTTATATAGTGAACTTCAAACACCTATTTCCTAATTTGGGTTGATCAGAACATCTTTAAAACATCTGCCTGACTTGGTACACTGCCCAGGAAGTCTAATAACTTTTGAGAAAGAAATGGAGATGTATTGGGTAAGACAAGGAACTACCTGGAAAGTGATGAGGTTTTTAGTAAGACTATCACTACTTCTAAGTTTGCCAAGAGTCAGTCCCACCGAATGCAGTTAGAATTCTAGGAAGCTCTAAAATAAACTCTTTGATTAAATGTGATTATAAGAAATTGTTATCTGTCAGAATTGATATTTTTCCTCTGAAAAATGTACGAAATAGTCAATGTTGGAAGCATGATTAGTAAATTTCCAAAACTGGCCCAATTTTCCTATATAGTATGGTCTCGATGTAATGAGAAATCCTGCTTTCTCAAAACTCCATTTCCCTTCCAAGTCCGGGGCTGATTGAAACTTTAGTTCCTAGACAAGTTCTAAACATTTCCAAAGGGCAGCAGCACACAGCTAGGTAAGGGTATAATACAAGGAAGCAAAATGGGTTCCCGACACATAGTGTAAGAGGGGAGCATGACTCCAGGTCTTTCCTCCATGCTTCAGATTGAGAAATTTTATTTAAGTAGATTTGTGTCTCAAGAATTGACACACAGTAACTGAAACTCCTGGCGATACAATGGATAAAACCAGATGATCTGTATACTTACTCTTTACCCTCTCCAGGCAGTGCAGCATAATGAAAGTCAAATGGTAGCCAGAGCTTTGTTTAGAAGGATGGAATTTGAATAAAGACTATTTACTATGTCATCTGAATGTTTAAGTTCATTACATTGTATGCCTATTTAAAAATTAATGTCAGTCTTTTCCAGAGGCAAGTCTTTCCAAGTACTTTTGAATTCTTTCTCTTCACCCCTTTCACTGTGGATGATCCACTCTTTACAGTGAAACAACCCATTTGAGAGGAATGTTCATGGAGTTACCAGTAGACATTGCTATTCTTATCAGTTTCCCAGACAATCTTTGCCCCAAGAGGTGAGGGATACAGCGTTAGAGTTCAGACAACCTAGGGAAAAAGATAGAATTCAAAAGAAAATAAGGGTGAAGACAGAGGAAGCACTGAAAACACACTGTCCTCCTCCATGTATTTAACAGCATCACTGAGTGGTTTACTTCTACAGGGTGTTAAGCAGCCTCCTTCTCTCTTGTTGAAGAATCCAAAAATTACCATAATTTAGGAAGTGACATATCTTTGTGAAGCAAAGGCAAAAACAGCCAGAAAATCCACTTCCTTCAATTCTTTCAGGAGAGAATTTCAAATTTTATTCTGTCTTCTGTGAGTTTAAAGGTATAAATTAAATAAGTTTAGCTACATAGCATAACTCTTAACATCACAGCTCCAAAAGAAGGTCTGGCTTTGAGTATCAGCTCATGTATTGCTCAGTTGTGTAACCTTTTCCAAACATGGGGATAATAAGAGTACCTAACTCACGAAGTTGTAGTAAGGATGGCACTGGAGAATGGAAAGTGCTTGGCAGAGTGCCTGATGCATAATCAGTGTTCCATAAACCCTGGTTGCTACTGATGTCGCCACTCATGTCCACTCATGTTACTGTAGTTGCTATTGGTGATGCCTTTGTGGGATTCCTCTGAGATCCTAACATTATTCCCACAGCACAGAAAACTATTTGTATGGACTAAGAACAGCTGAGTTCTGACCCTCTTAGGTTCTTGCTTGGCTCTTGTCTTAAAGTCAGATGGTTCACAAAACTGCCACATGGCTGCCTGTGGCACAGCTGGGTGTGCAATGCACTGGACCGCAAATTTTCAATGGCCTAGTTTATAGTCTTTGGATCAAAGCTTTTGCCCAATGCTCTAGCTTCTTTCTCATTTCCTCTTTGAAATTTAGATTCATTAATTCCAACCTACTTAGAGTCCTGACAAGCTCTTTCACCTCAATGTCTTTGTTTCTGCTTCTCTGCTCCACTAGAATATACTTCCCTTACCTGTTGCATGAATGCCTCCATATCCTTGAATAGTGTTTTCGATCATCTTCTCAATTCCATGATTGGTTTGCCACTGTCCCTAAGTATCCAACACAGTGATTGGCATAGGATAGACTGTCAACGAATGAGTAGTTGAAGGAATGTTTCTCTGATAGGGCGCCTTACTACAAAGAGAGGAGGAAGCCAGGAATGGTGGCCCATGCCTATAATCCTAGCACTTGGCGGCTGAGGCAGGAGGATTACCTGGAGTTTAAGGCCAGCCTGGGCTACACAGTAAGACCCTGTCTCAAAACAAAACAGAACAAAACAAACAAACAAAAAAAAACATAGATAAGGAAATGTCTTCAAAGGACGTTTCCATTTGCAGGTTTGAAGTACCATATTGCTCAGGTTGTGCAAAGTCTTTGCAGATACAATTGTGATAGAATTTGTAGTTGTAGTTTAAGTTTTTTAAGTCTAAAAGTGGACCAAATATTTTGGGAAATAACATTCACTCGTTAGTTAAACTAATCAAGTTGTTAAAGAGTGACAAATTGTACTAAGCCATTTCTATAGCTGATATTTTAAGTCTTTGGATCCATTTCAGTATATTTAGTTGCTGATTTGAAACTAAACAGTTGATGCATTTGAGCAAAGAAAATAATTAAAAATTGTTAAGTATGGCTCATACAATTAGTCACCATTTTAAACTTACACATTTAATTTGCTCAAGTCAAAACAGGAATATTTTCATTCATTCAGTATTACAAGCTCAAGCTAGTAGGTAAGAAATGAAGTTTATCCAAAAATGAAATTTTGGTCTTTGCCATACTTCATGTTAGCACTTATAACCTACATTCTGGAATTAGTTCTTATCTGAAATTTTTGTTGAAACTTGAGGTAAAATGAAGCTAAACTACTTTATCCCAGCCATATAGGGTTTGTAATGTTAACAGAAGTGCATTTTTTTTTCTTTGAGCATGGTGAACAGGCATAACTTAAATGGGACCTATGGAGCAGATTTTAGGAGGGAATGGCTATAAGGAGAGTGTGGCTCTAGGAAAGTAACCAAATTCCTTAAGTGAATAATGAAGCATGTTTGCAGACTGCACCACTAGTCTTCAATATGCTTACCTGGTAACCACAGCCCAAGCACATGTGAACTAGGCTAATGAAACTTTTAAGAAGAAACACCTACTTGGTAGTGCATTTTAAATTAGGTAGTTCTTGCCTCCTGTTTTAGTGACTTTCTCACCACTGAAACAAAATGCCCGACATCCACAGTTTAAAGGAAGAGAGGCTTAATTTGGGGTCACAATTTCAAAAGTTTTGGTCCATGGTTGGCAGGCATGGTGGATGGGCCTGCGTCTGAGGAAAGCTGCTCATGTCATGGCAACTCAGAGATGAAACGAGAAGGGAGGTCAGGGGAAGAAGATCTACCCTCCGGGTCACGCCCACAGATTCCTGTCTCGAAACAGCACACTCAGCTATGGGCTAGTATACTGCCCCCATGAATCAACCACCTTCCAAAAACTTCTGAAGCTTTGGGGGGACAACTCATATCTAAATTACGATACTTGTTTATCACCAATATTAGAATTTAACCACAAAGGCTGCTCCATTTTGGAAATGCAAACAAAGAATGTGATTTTAAACATTGAGGAAATGATTCCAACTGGACACTTTCATCTATTTTAAAAGAGAAGAATCAATTCATTCAGCTTGTGTTCTGCAATGTTTAGGTGAAGACTCTCTGAAACCTGCTTGCAGGGTCTAATCTAGACATAGCCTCACCCCGATAAAAGGTAATGATTTTTCCAACACAACAAGGCAATGTGGCACTCTGGATGAGATGATCTCCCAGGTAAATAAGTATTTCCTCTTATGCATAATTTTAAAACATCAGTAGGAAACAATAGTGTAAGGAAGAGTGGTATATTTGGAAGATCTTTGGCTTTGATTCCAGTTAGACCGAAATTAAGACTCTGGCTATGGGGCTGGGGATTTAGCTCAAGTGGTAGAGCGCTTGCCTAGCAAGCACAAGACCCTGAGTTTGATCCCCAGCCCCCCCCCCAAAAAAAAGACTCTGGCCTTGCTAATCGCTAGCTACATAACGTCAGAGAATTCACTTATCCTGCAACCTCAAATGCTTATCTGTTAAAAACAAAACAAAACAAAACAAAAAAGCATAATGACACTTACCCTGTCAGGTTGTTCTGAGTGTTAGAGATGCTTGTGGAGTCCCAGACACATAAAAGCAGCCACTTAATAAGTCAGTATTATTGCTCATTCTATCATTATGTGTATAGACAAATGGAATGTGGAGTAAAAAAATAAGGACAATAGAAAAAGAGGTAGAAAAGTCTCAAAGTCAAACGCCAAGAAAGTGGATAAAGGGGTCGAGTGGGAGAACAGGAGAAACCCCAGTAGAATCAGGGAATTAATGCTTCTCTTTGAGGCTTTTGGATTAAACATCACAGACAAAAAAATTCTTTTTCATAGTTGTTTTAAAAATAGTAAAGCCACTGCTCAAAAAGATGGCTACTTGTCCCAGCAACTTAGCAGCTTAGTGGCAGAGTTGAAATTGGAGTATACTTTTCTAATAGGTTTACTTGAACTATCTTTTTTCAATGCCAGATTTGCCTCTTTTTGGAATCCCTAAGAAATCTAATTACCTTTTTTAGTTTCAGCAGTTGGCTTTCCTTGGACCAAGTTGAACCTATAATTCTCCACCATCCTGGCCAAGGAGAAACAAAACAAAACAAAACAAAACAATGCAAAGCAAAACAAAACAGAAAAATAAATGGCTTTCACCAAGCTCCACTTTGGACCACAAATAAGGAGGCTCAGGTAAAATGCTCTCGTCTCAGGTTTCTGATCGAGAAGCTTGCAGACAGCTGATTACGGACCTTTCTTTCCTCTTACACGCTCCCATTTAATTCCACCAGCTTTCCTTCACCTACACTATTATCCTCACTGCCTTATCTAATTCAATTCTCAGTTACTCTTCTGTTTTACATCCGTAGCTCCAGTGGCATTCAGATAAATTGGGTCTGTACTAAGTAGTCTTTAGCTTATGTTATAGTGTAGACCTAAAATGTGTCGCCAAACTCTCACATATCTGAAAAGTGATTGGTTCATGGAGGCACTATACACATCAGTCAGTTCATCCATTGAATCCAGTAGTGAAATGTGCTGTTAGGAGACAGTGCCTAGTTGGTTACTGGGGAAAGACTGAAAAATCTATTCCCTCCTCCGGCTCCTCCTTTCTCCCTCTGCTTCTTGGCTGTCATGGGGTGAGATGCTTCCCTCTGCTATGTCCTTCCACCACATTGTTTCTGCCTTGGAACAAGCTGGCTTTTGAATAGACTCACTGGAAACTCTGAGTCAAATAAATTTCTTCTCCTTTAAATGATGTGTATTGAGTATTTTGTTTCAGTGACAGGAAAGTGGCCAGGACACATTTTAGAGCTTATCAGAAATATAATGGGAAGTCAATCAGCTGTACAGAATGTATTGCATATATGTATGTATCTGTAAACAGCAAGTATAGCAGTTTTATAGTGTACTTATGGCGCAGCTATGCTAGTTGCTATCATGCATTATGTGCCTTAATTGTTGTAAGAACTTTATATGTACTAACTCATTTTATTTCTGCATTAGAGGGGGCTGAAGGTAGTATTATTTCCACTTAACAGATGAGGAAGCCGAGGTATCTAGACATTAAGCAGTTTACCCGTAGTTACAATCTCCATCTTAGCTATTACATCTTACGATCTTTTGAAATATGCTCATATTATTTAAACCAAAGTTTTCTATGGTAATAAAAAGAAACAAAACATTTTTTCAAGAATTTGAGAGCCCCTCCTTCAGTATACCTTGGCCCAACTCCCTCTCTTTCTTCTTTCCTCCCTTGTGTTTTGGGCTCCCACAATGCTGAAGCAGGGAACACAGATTTTTGCACAGTGCTAAATATGTGACTGAAATCTGGGTTGCTGTACCAGGCATAGAATTAGCAAAACAAATTGCTTATTCAACCAGTCTGTGAAACCTCACGTCTAGTGACCCCAGTGCCTCGGTCTGTGTTTGTGTTACATGTTATCTAGCTGATGGATGACAGAACACTGCAGGCTTTTGCTGAAACAGACTGTCTAGCATCTGAACAACTAGGAAGCAGGTGAAGCACTGATCCATTCAGGTTGAAGATACAATTTAACCTGGGGAAGAAACCTGTACAATAAAGTCCTTAATCTAAAAGGAGTTATTTATATCAAGAGCAGAGCAGTGAGCGCTAGGAAACAATGCTACTGATAACCCTAATATTTAGCGCAGACTATTTACATGTGGTATGGGCTTATACTTGTTTGCGACCTTGGCAAACTTTCTTTTGTCTTTATACTTTATGACAGCATCATTTGCTTTCATTTACTCATCCAACAGAAAGGATGTAAGCTAAAATGTCCTTCAAAGGACCCACATCCTTTACCAAATGTGAAACATGTGCAAGAAGGAAACAGCTAAACTTGCAAAGCAAAAAATAGTTTTTTATGTTACCGACTGACATGTAAATGTAAAAGACTGGTTATAGGGGTATTTTGTCATAGTTTTAACATATATTGGGCTCGTTTTCGTTTAGTAAACTTTTTCCAACTATTGAAAAAAGTAAAAGCGTTGATAGCCACAGTATTTGTCATAGTAAAAATAGAACTGGTATCTCCCTTGTGTAACTTTTATGGTTTTAAAGCCCATATTCTACAGATTAGATGGCAAACTAACTATATCCTTAATCCCTACATTAACCTTCAAATACGTTCTTCTTTACATTGTAACTTTTTATAGGCACCTATTTTAATGTCTCATTTTGTGCTTTTGCTTTTTGATTTAAATTCAAGGGCATTTTTATGTGCTTTAAATTTTATATATTTTTAAACTACATTGTACTTTGCATTGTTTTTATGTGAGTGATCATAGGCAGAGGGAGCTTATGGTACAGCAAGTTTGAAAATTGCCCAAGTGACTTCATTGAGAGGAAGCTGCTATAGTTTGCTTCTAGATGTCCCCCCAAAGACTCATGCACTCATAGGTGGGGCTTTATAAGAGGTGGCTGGATCTAGAGTGTGTGATTACTAAATTAGTCCACTGATTGTTTGACATAATTCTGTTGGGCTCAAGGATGTGATACTAGGATTAAGGGTAGGAGTGCTAAACACCCTAAGGAGGGTGGGGGTAGCCTGGATAAGATATAAGGGACAGAAAGAGGTTTGCCGATCCCTTGCTTGCCTAGCTACCTTCTGCCCACCATGAAGTGTTTCTCCCCTCTGATGCCTTTCTGCTATGCCACCCTGCCTTGGAGTCAGCCAATTATGGACTGAAACCTCTACAAACTGTGAGCTAAATAAACCTTTCTTCCTTTAACTTTGGGTGTCAGGCATTTTGTCTCAGGAACAAGAAAAGCAACTAAAACAGAAGCTACTTGGACAGGTCTCCATGTGTTCACTTTCAATATGTTACAAATATTAACATGAAAGGCATTTCTTCATGAACATTTTAACTCTAATTTAAAATAGAACTCTACCATATCCTATAAGAAGAATACCAGCAATTGAATTTGTCTATGAAAACTACAGTTTAAACTATAAATAGTATGTTCAATGTGATGAAGAAAATGCCAAACATCATGTTGAATATTGGACTCAATTTTCTTCACACTTGCAGTAGTGAAGCAGAATGAATCAGGAATATATTTATACACAGAACAAAGGGACAAAGAATGTCTCTATTTCTTACTAGAATTGAACCCCTTATCTAGGATGTCTGCAAAGAAACAAAAATCTAAGAACATAAAACATAAATCATAGATTGATTTGTCCTTTCTTTTTAGCAAGTTCAAAGGGAGAACTGATTGAAATTTCACAGGAAAACATGTATATCTGTCAAACTGTCAAACTGTGAAAATCACAATAAACGAAGAAACTTAGCTAAAAGTCACTCCAAGAGTTGGGTTTGTTGGTGACCAGTTGCAAACTGGATGTACTAGTGAAGTTACCATATGTCTCATTGCTGTTGGTACTGGTTCCAGATTTCCTGAGTTAGAACCAGTAATTTCAAGCTTCAATTACAGGTCCCCCGTGGATAATATCAGAAAGTTCCAAACTGGCACGAGGGGCCACCAGAAAGTCCCTCATATCAGATTCCTGAATTTTCCTGTCTCTAAGAAACACTTCATCTGATCCATCCCAGGTAGAGTTATTATGGCAAATGTATAGATGTGCAATGTTACTTTGTTGAACCTAAGTAGAATTTGCACTCCAGCTTTACTACCACTTTGTGTTGGATGCACAGAGAGTTTTAATTCAGCGACATGTATGAATCACTCTTTGAAGTTTTAACATATTTGAAGTTGGAAATAACAGAATCACTGCCTACATAAAAGGCATAAAGTTGAATGAAATTTGTGGGAATCTAGAATTCACTTTCTATGCCTACAACTAGATGAATGGAAATTAAGGAGCATTATAAAATAGATTCTAGAGAAGGTGAGCTATAGTGATGGTCAGTTTGTACACACCCTAGATGACAGACAATTTAAAAGTCAAAGCCACTGCTACATACATAGACCAGCCAAAGGTATGGTCTAAAGTAAAGGATCTAAATGTCAAAGTGATGAGAGTAGCTTACTGGTAGATATAAAGACCACAGAGATAGAAAGATAGGGAGAAGGATTCCTGATGTGCAAGTCGAGGACCCTGCTCGGATAGGTGACTAATCATGTGACTGAAAGAAGAATACAAGTTAGCTAAGAATGAGGCTGATGACACAATATAGAATGGAGGAAGACCTAGAGGCTCCTATGGCAAAGACAAGCATAATTAATGATTAAGAGTGTGGAGAAGATGAAAGTGTAGGAACTTGGTTTTACAAATGTGATGATACTAGAGATAAAGCTGTCTGAATTCCTTATGGAAGTCTCACATGGAGCTAACTGTCAGTGTGACAGGAAAATTTATAAGAGCTGATCAGGATAACAAATTATGAGATCAGAATGAGACTGTAATTAGTATGAATGCGGAAGTTACTTAAATATAACTGGTAGGTGAGGAGAAAAATGCATGAGTTTGTTATTAAAACACTCGAAGAAGACAGATTCATTCACCTTTTTCTTTCAAACACCTAACTTGGATTGAGTCCCTTGTGCTTTTCAATGACATAGATTTAAGTGCTAAAAATAGGGAAGTGTCTTGCAGATAGAGGTGGGGACCAATTTGCATGTGATGCATATGGGTAACCAAAGAAACCAACAAGAATTTAAATCTTACAATCTTAGTTTAATACAGAGCCTACTTGGATAATATCACCCATTTTCTAATATTTATGTTTAACAAACAATCCCCCCAGTCACTTAACTTTATGAAATATCTCCTCAGTTGCAGCAGAATTTCAGGACAGACCTAGTACTTTTTTAAAAGTATTCTAAATTAGAATTAGTAACTTCAATCAAATTCTGAATTTTTTTTCTTTTGTCTAGCCAAATATACATGTCGAAATTACGCTTCTTTCAACAAGAAGAGTGATTGATTTTTATAAATTCACTCGAGAGACTCCTGGAAATCATGGTTACTATTCAAAAGTACCAATAACTAAACATCCTGGAATATAATATTTCATGGTTTTATATTTTAGTAAATATTTTCTGAATACCTACTATCTGCCAGGCACAGTGAAAGAAGTAGGTTATAAAAGCATGAATAAGATTTAGAGTCTGTACTTAGAAAGCTCATGTTCAGGTCACTGAAGACTAAAACTACAATGAGGAATATAACACAATAAAAACTATAAGGAAACTAGTGGAAAAGGAGCAACTACATGTTAGAAGACTCAGAAAAGGCTGCATAGAATAGCTAAGTATGGAGCTGAGTCTTAGAGTATATTGGAGAAAGTCTGCAGACAAAAATAACATGTAACTATCCTTCAGGTAGAGAGTAAATGTGTACGTATGCAAAGGCACAGGATACAGATAGGACATGGAGTGTTACAGAAGAAAAAATACATACTTTTGCTGGGCCACTGGGCAAAGGAGTGGAACACATGTTGTGGCAGTGTGGAGAAGGATCTTCTCACAACATAAATCTATATGATATCCTCTCACACCTAAAATTCTTTAATGGCTTGTCTTTATACTTGTAATAAATATAATGCCTTTTTAAAGTGTGCAATGCCCTAAATCATTCTTTCCCACCTTATTTGCAACATTCTTTTCACCACACACTATGCTACATATCATAAAAACAAATGTTTAGAAGGTTCTAGAGATCTGCAATAAAATAAAACCAGCTCTGTCTTACGGTTTTTGCACACACTGTTCTTTTTAATTGGAATACTCTTCATTATTTGCACGAATAGTTCTTTCCATAGTTTAGGCCTCAGCTTCTGTGTGCACTGTAAGAAAGGATTCCTTTTGCTTTTGATATAATGGGAACCCTGATTACTCACTCTTTAATTCCTTCCATGTTTGTACCTACTAGAGTATAAATTCCATGCTGAAAAGTACTTTTGACTGTTAGGTGCCTAATATATCTACAGTATATAGGATGGTAAATGGATCAGAGAAAAGAATTCAATAAGTATTTTAAGTAAGTAATAGCATTAATCTCAAATTGTATTTTCCATATTTATTTTCTCTTTTATTTAATTTTATCCTGTTTCTGGTCTGCCACCAAAATTAGAATATCAGCTCATGAGAGAAGTAACTAAGCCTTTCTTGTTCACCCTGTATCTTCCCATCATGACTACTACAAAACCTGGAACATTATAGATGCTAGATATTTATTTAATTCATGAGTAGAAACAGATGGAGAAAGGATGCATGGTAGATGAAGGAGCTGTGCCAGAAGAGACAATTCATAGAGCGGAGTTGGGATGTTCGGTTGGTTCTCTTCCATTTTGGGGACAATAAAAAATGATTTCGGTTTGGACATGTTAAGTCCTACCATCCTGTCCAAATGAGATTCAGAATATGAACGTTGAGATAGCTTGAAACCCATAAGACTAGATAGGAAGTCTTCAGTGTTCAAAATTTGAAATCATGTAAGAGAATACTATTTTCTGGGGAAATGATGAGCATACCTTCCTAAAAGTGGAGGTCAGACAAAGAAATATAAAAAATTCAGCTTGATTTATTTTATTGAAAGATACCTACTTGTATTTTGATACTTTGATGATTATTTTTCTTAGGAGAGTAATTAGTCTCTTAACTTCAGTAATAATGCACAGAACTATAGTGCATGTAATTTACAAGATCTATTTTCAAGTTCTTTCATTTGTTCTTTGTATATATATATTTTTTTTTTTTGCTGAAATTTCATTGATTTCATCTCTGAACTTTATGATGTCCCTCCTTAAACTAGGTTTGGGTTTGGATTGTTGTTTTTCAAGTATCTTGAGGTTTATCATTAGGTTATTGAATTGAGTTCACTCTGCTTTTCTAACATGAGCACCGACTGCAATAAGCTTATTTTTTATGACTGCTTTCATTGTGCCCCATATGTTCTGGTGGGCTATACTGGCATAACTGATTTCAGAAATTGTTTAATTTCTCCTTACATTTCTTGTGACACATTGGATGTTCATGAGTGTATTAAGTTTCTAGGTGTTTATGAATTTTCTGTGGTTTCTTTTGTGTTTGATTTCTAGTTTCAGTGTACTATGGTCTGGTAGTACACTGGCTTGATTTTGATTCTTTTGTATTTGTCTGAGCTGGCTTTGTGGACTAGCATGTGGTCTACTGAATAAAGAAAATAGGGTATCTATACATAATGGGATACTACTTGGCTTTAAAGAAGGATAAATTAAAGACATCTGTAGGAAAATGGATATACCTTGAGATCATAATGTTAAATGAAATAAATCAGACACACACATGTATGATTTCTCTCATATGAGAAACTCAAAGTATTACACATAAAGAGCAAAATAAAAGGAAACAGAGAGATAGATCTTTTGCAAATGGAAAGTGGACAAATAGGCCAAGGGTACTGGGTGTGGGGGGAGGGTAAAGGATGTAAAAGATTTTAAAATGTGTCGTGTACGTGTGCCAACTACTGGTGAAGAATGTAGTTATTATATGTTGCAAATATGAACTAAGAAATAATAAACATGGGGGAAGGGCATCTAGTGACAGAGAGGAGGAAGAGTGGGAAGGGAAAAAGAATAAAAAGTATCAGTTTATGTTAAGTACATGTATCTACTCCCTAAGATGAATGAAAATATCATGTACTGCAAACATGTACTAATAAAAATATTAAAAAATAAAAAAACAAAAACGGTATCTATTGTGATAGCATCAAGGAGGTAAGTTCTACTGAGAGTCAACAGTATCCAGTTGGATGATTATATTAACTGCTGATCTCTTAATTTTAAAAACATATTCAGATAAGAACCACCTAAAAGGAAGCCAATCACACATTTCTGGCCATTAGGTGAAAATTTGGTTTAGATAGGAGTTAGCTTTCCCTATTACATTAATTTACCAACTGCCACACCTCTTCTTCAGCAGCTTGTACTTCACTGGTTATAGAACACACTTGTCCCAGAGTCCTGTTCCTTTATCTCTAAGCACACAAGTAGATTATGTTCTCAAATTTCCTTACACATGTAGGAGGTGGGATCTGGTCAGAAGAGGTGGGTCACTGGGGGTGTGACCTGGAAGGGTATAGCTCCCTCCTGGCTCTTCCTTTCACTCTCTCTGCTTCTTGGATACTGAGATGAGCAGCTTTCCTCTGCACAGGTCTTTTCACCATGCTGTCTGCCTTGGAGCCCACCAAGTACGTAGCAAAACCTCTACAAACTGTTAGTCCCATCTCAGTGACAAGGAAAGTGATAAAGACAGATGCTGAATGAGTAGGTGGAGTAGAGTATCCCCTGTGTGACATTAGAGTGGACTCTCAACTTGATTGCCTTTATGATCTGTCTGGGAGACTGCTGGGGCACATTTGTGGGTGTGCCTGGGTGGGTCATGAAGGTATGACTCTGGATATTATATATGGTTTCTGGCCCATTTCTTGGGTGGCATTGTTCCCTTGCTCTGCTTCCTGACCTTGGTGAACCAAGCAGCTTTCCTCCACTACATACCTTCATCATCATGTTTCTGTCTTAGATTCAGCCAACTACAGACTGAATCCCCCAACATACTGATCCAAATTTAATCTCTCCACCTTTAAGTTGTGAGTGTCAGATATTGTGTCCAGGTATGAAAAGTTGACTTTACAGGAAATTGATACCAGACAAGTGGGATCATTGTTGTGATGGTACCTGACTATATGGTTAAAAGCTTTTGAAATTAGTTTACAGGAAGAGTTTTGAAAGATTTAGAGATGCCAGCTAGAGAAGCCCTAGACTGTTATAAACAGAGCTGGATGGGTAATTCTTGTCAGAGCTCAGAAAATCAGAATGCTAATAGGAATTTTAACAATAAATATCACGCGCAGGAGGTTTCAGTTGGAAACAAAGACTGCATTGAAAGTTGGACTAGAAGTCGCGTGTGTTGCACATGGACTAGTTAATCTGGCAGAGGATATTTCCAAACAGTCTGTATTAGTTATTTTCTAGAGTCAATGGTTTGTAAGAGAGCAGATTTAATACAAGACAATTACAAGTTACAACATTCACATACAAGCCAAATGCAGGCAGAGTGCAGAACATCTATGCACTGGAGACCTGAAAGATCCCATTAGCCCTTGATGAGCCTGTATCAATGTCCAGTGTACAACCATGTCTGCACTAAAAGGCAGAAGAAATCTATACAGGAACCAGGATTCGATGCTCACAGTAGAGATGAAGACCAGAGCTCCCCTGAAGCAAACAGCAGCCATCCTCAATGGCAACAAGGACCAGGGCTCCTTCTGTGACGAGAACAGCCAAGTTCCCTTCAGGAGAATCAGCTGCAACAGAGCTTCTCCTGGGAAAAAGCTTGTACCTAACTTCTGCTCCAATTCTCTTTTATGTTGCATCAGCAACAATTCTCAAGTGGATCCTCTGTGCTCAGAACCACACCAACTCAATTCAGCTGGGCATTCCTGCTCAAGTTGACCACAATAATAAGTCCACCACACAGCCTAACATTTAGGCTGTGGCATGGGTACTGCTGGATCCTTTTAGCCAGACTTATAATGCAACTTGAGTGCACAAGACAGCAGAAAAACTTGAAAAATTTAAATTTTGGCCCAGAAGAAGGAACCACAAGTAAATCTGGAGCCCAGAGAGGTGTGGTTGCTGAAGAGATGAGTGCCATTAAAAAGAAACCACTTTGTATAGGACAAGAAGAAAGATGTTGTCCTAGTTACTTTTTCTAGAAGTTGAGACAAAATACCCAACACCCAAAGGTAAAGGAGGAAAAGTTTATTTAGTTCACAGTTTGTAAAGGTTTCAATCCACAATTCGGTGGATCCAAGGAAGGGTGGCATAGCAGACAGGCAGAAAGCAGCAAGGTAAGTAAGTGATAAACAACCCCCTTTCTGTCCCTTATATCTTATCCAGCCTCCCGCCCTTAGGGTGGGTAGCACTCCCACTCTTAATCCTAGTGCTCTTAATCCTAGTGCTCTTAATCCTAATATTACATCCTTGATCCCAAGAGCACTATGACAGACCAAATAGTGGACTAATTTAGTAGTCACACACTCTAGATCCAGACATGTCTAAAAATGCCCCATCTTTGACTGCCTGGGGGAATATCTTGGCACAAACCATAACAGATGTCTTGAGGGCATTTCGGAAATCAGCAAGACCTTGCCAACTGGAGGCTCAATGATGCAAAAATGTAAAGTTTTAATTTGAAAAGGGAGTTCCTAGTCTTCTTACTCAAGAAGGAACTCCTAGGGAATTTATTACTCAGGATTTTTTTGACCATACTCAGCCATCCAGGCATTAAGAAGTCACTGCACCCATGCTCCAAGGGGGACTGGCTAGTATTTCTGCTGATAGCAGGCCCTGGTATTGTCCATGTAATGCTGGTTTTAACAGCATGTGGAGTGGAATATGTGTAGGGTCAGAGACATGCCCACTCAGATTTCCAAGAATATCTTGGGGTTCAGACAAGGAGCCCCTTAGAGGGCAGTGTATAAAGCTGTATGGATGAAACCAAAGGAGCAGTGGAGACATAAGAAAAATGAAGATGCCAGGAACATGGAATGTTAGTTAAGAAAAGCTGCAGCTGTGAATGGAGCTAGGCTGAGAGAGAGACTCTGAGGGTTGCATCCAGAAAGGTCACAGCGGTCAGAGCTGGTATAGCATTATATTATTTTGGCAACCAATATTTGTCCATTTAATTGTAATTAAAAGCTTGAAGAAAGGAATGCTTCTTCTGCAATTTTAGGAATGTTTGATCTTTTGCCAACAATATCAGTGATATATAATTATGCCCATTATCTGCTATATCTATCATGAACCCAAAATGTAACTGGGAAAGCATTATGTCTTATTCTTAGAAATGAACAAAATAAACTCTTTAAGTGCAACTTGGATCATCTTTGTATGTTTCTAATCTCAAGCAGGTTTTCAATTTAGCTCTACATTCCTTAAATTCAGCTGACAACCTATCTTATTTCCTATGATAGCTCTTCCAGAGTCTGTCTATTCTTAAGTGCCCACCTCCAAGCCTGCACTTCTCATTTTCAGCTGTTTATTATAGAGAAGGCCATCCTATATGAGTTCACTCAAATTCTTCACCTCTCACCTCTATTTATCTTCATTTACCTGTTCCTTTGTATTTCCCCTACCAAATGAACCACATTCCATTATGTCTTTCAAGCCTTATCATATACCACCTGGACTCCAGATACACTCCCATCCTTATTTTTGATTCAGATTATTTCGAACTCCTCTAAATTTTCTCTGCGAAGCTTCCTCTTTTTCTCAGCACATATCAGGTTTCATATGAAATCTCATGCCTATATATATGTACACACACAAATACACTTACAAACACGCATGCACACAACCTTCCCAAGTATTCTTAATATCATCTCATCTTTCTCTTCTTTACTAACAAATGTTTATTACTAACAAATGTTTAAAAGAATAATCTGCCCTTTCTGCTTCCATTCATTCCCTGGCCTCTGGTTTCTTCTATTGTCTTAATATGGATTTCTTTCACAAAAAGAGTAAGATACTGTAAATTGAAGATGAGCTAAAGATAGTCATAGAAACAAAAGCATAAAGGCAATGTGGTAGGAGAAGACAATATGATTGAAGAGAAATATTCTTGTTGGATAACAGAATTGTGTACTTTCACACGAAGAATGAGAGAAAGGGCTAGAATAGTAGAACACAATGGAGTTTATAAGGTCTTTAAATCAAAATTTATGTAATTTATCTGATGCTTCATTGCAGTTATTTCTAAACAAATAAATACTTCACAGTCTCTAAAACTATCAAGATATGCGCAGAATACTATTTAAATTTAGCAAATGGGTAAGTGAAGGACCTCGGCTACCGTTTTCAGTCCTACTTTATAGTCTCTTCTATACATCATTATTTCTTTTTATTGCATTTTTCTGTATTTAGACTTTAGACCAAATCTGATGATCAATATCCTCATCACATTAGGACATACTTTACAACTTTGCTTGTCCCTATCAGAACTGATATTTTCATATGTACATTTCACATAACATACTATAGACCATGAAGAGGAATCTGAATGTGTAGATAAGCCATTAGTAAAGGATCATCTGGGTAAAAGAATGAGCTGTAACAGCTTAGCACTTTCAAGATTTTATTTGGGCTTTCTGAGGTATGCATCATTCTCAAAGTTGCTTTGATTATAACAGGGAACTTTTGGAGCTACTGATTCAACCTTAAATACAGTGGTGTTGTTACATAGCTGTCACTGCTCTCTCTGAAGAGAGCTGTCTGGAGTTATGGTGTATAATGGCATTTCCAGAGTGTGTCGAAGCAACTCCATAACCGACTTGCTATGTGTATAACTACATATGAGAACTGAAAATCTGACATTTATTGATTGCTTATTATGTTTCCGAAATTTTTAAAAGCTTTACATTTAATTCTTAAAATAAGAAAGGTGGTGCAGAGTAATCAAGCATGTGGAGAAAGACTAGGTGAATCATCAGTCGAAAAGTCAGGATCTTCCCAGGCAGGTGAGTGCCAGGGTCACACTCTCACCAAGATATCACTGGGCCTATCCCAGGGCATCAAAGGCTGCCATGTACATGCACAATCTCCACTAAGTTTTATCTACAGTTAAACTGCTTTATGCAGACAACAAAGGCAAGGAGTATATTCATAAAAGTGTCCAAATTTAGGGAAAAGTGAAAATGTAGAGGGAAGAGGTGTTAACTTCTCTCCAATAACAAGTGATCCTAGGCCAGTTGGCCTGGTGTTTTATTAGAAAGCACAGGACACTGTTCCATTATACCTAAACAGAGAACAGATTATTTGTCTGGATTGTAGGGAAAGGTCAAGATTAGTCATGAACCAAGCACTACCAAAGGACAAGTAGGTTACAGTAGAAAAGTACACTCCTCCCACAGATGGCAGAGATCTGAGGAAAATGAGAGGACACAGGAATGAGGGGCACAGATAGAATTAATTCCAAAGATATTTACATTAGAATTCAAAATATTTCTGTAGATATCGATATAGATATTTCAAATTTTCTAAAGTTTAGTTTAAGCCCAGCCTTATTTCTTGATATTTTTATCCCTGCTTACAAAAAAAAAAAAATGCTGCTATAGTTCGCATATGATTTGTCCCTTCCAAAACTCATGTTGAAATTTCATTGCCATAGTGGCAGTATTTGGAAGTCACATCTTTAAGGGAAGATTAGTTAGGTAAGAGAGATTAATGCCACTCTCCTGGGGTTGGATTAGTTACCATGGAGTGGTTTGTTACTAAGCAAAGGTACTTCCTGTGCTGTCTCGCTCTTCTGCTTTCCCACTGTCACGACACAGCACATACCCTCACCAGGAGCCCAGGAGATGCTAGCACTATTTTGTTAGGCTTATGTTCTCCAGAATCATGAGCAGAACAAACTTCTTGTCTTTATATATTATCCATTCTCTGGCATATTGTTATAGTAAAAGAAAATGGACTAAGACAGATACTATCTGCATAGAAGGACTAAGGGGACACATAAGCAACCTGCATTATTCTTTTTGTTGGCCTTTCAGACACTGACATTTCATTTGAGGTAACAGAATGTTAGTTACTGAGACCTGTCAATCCGTAGATTCAGGTCCAAAGACAGCCCGGTGACCAGAAAAACTTCAGTGGAATAAATAGGAAAACTATAGATGTTCTCTGAGTCTAACGTTTAACAAGCAAGATCTCATTAACTTCTTTACTAAGCCAACAAGCCATGTATGTGTTAAGAGGCAGGTAGGTACTTCCCTTCAGTCACTCTAAGTCAACATAGGGTCATAAAGGTGAAATTGACTCAGGTAGGAAAGAGACAGCTGAATATATAAAGGGCTGAAGGCTGATGTGACTATGAAAGATGGCATTACTGCAGCTTATTTCCATGATATCTTTCCAGAAAGTTAAGTATTTTTTCTTCCACTATGTCATCTTTTCCAAAGCTACTACAGAAATACAGTGCTCCTTGAATCAAAACACAGACTCAACTGGGATAATTTCAAGTTTTTCTGAGATCTATTTGTTAACATGACGCAACATTTTAAACCTCACTAGCAATTAACTAGGATGAAATGCTCAATATAAACAAACTATTGAGACCACCCTCACATGCTTGCTTTTAAAAAATATAAAGCGGAAAATATTTACAGGGATATATTCTTTTACTTAGTAGATGATATAAGGTAAAATGGTCAGGAAAAAAATACAATAAAATTTCAGAATTTACCCAAATAGTACTAACTTTAAAATGGATAAATAAAACTCATTATTATATGGTCTTATCTGACAAGAGGTTTTTAGAATGACCTAATATCCACTGCAAACATTCACATTAGCCTGCACCAATGCCAACATCTCTGACATTTGGTAAAATATTTACCTCCATTCCATTTAAGAAACAGCTCAGTGCTATACATAAAAGTAAAGAAATAATATATTTCCTCAAACATTTCCAAGAGAAAATTTCTGTAAGTGAATTTCTTTGAGTGATAAATATCTTTTTTGTAGAACCAAAAGAAGTCCCAAATAAACCAAGTATGGATTCATGAAGTACACATAAGAAGAGTTTATGAAACAAAAATAATTACAAATTTTGAAATACATGTTCATTAAGCAAAAGAAAACACAAAGTAGGTAATAATTTCCTAAATTTGCCATTTGAGTAAATGAAAGGCTCTGATATTTTTGAAATATTATTATAAGAACAAATCTATTTATGCAGCTCTTCAGCATCATGGTAGAGCTTTTCCACTGCACCTCATTTTCCCACCTGTTTGGAAAGATACATCTGGCAGCATGTCTTGGACTTCATATCATTCCTAATCACATGCAAATTGAATTCCTGCCTCATAGCATCAAAACTCTGGGGAATAAAAATCTGGCCACATAGAAAGAACATAAACTGTTCCTTCATAAGATGGCAGGTATTTGGCATATAACTTGGGGTTTGTTTAAACAAGCTGATTAGTTGTATCACTGTGGCAAGTTCATTGTTTATAATCATTCTATTTCATTTGCCTGTAAAAAGTAGAAGCACATACTCTGTTTTATAAGACTGGTATGAATCAATAGTGATCCCTCCCCCGCCTCCCCTCACCCCCAGAAAATAGTGCATACCTAAAAAACAAGAGGAAAAAGATAAGCGCAAGGGATTTTAAGGCCCAACAAGATTGCTGTCTGCTTGCAATTTCCTCAGTAACCGCACTCACACTTTCACAGAGGAAAGAAGAGAGATACCAGCAAACCTTACTATACCTCCTGCCCCAAATCAGTCTGTGTAAACAGGTTCACATATAAGATTATTACTTTTAAATACCATTTTCAAAATCTTCTTGCCAAAGTTATCTTGGCATCATCTCAAGATAATAGACACATGCAGGTATTCTTGAAAAATATAGTAAGTTAATTAAATTTCTTGAACAAGTGAATATCACAATTCAGAGATTTTTAAATTAAAAAAAAACACTATTCCTATTTTCACAAAGATAGAAGTAGGAGAAATTGGTTTTTCTATACCCCCTCAATCCTTCCCCTGTAATCCATCTTAAAGACTTTTTAAACCATATGCTCCGCTATTTGATGTTCTTGATTTTTTTTATGTTTTCAATTCTCACCTTTGTTAGGATCATAATCTATTATCTTTTTTCTTCCAATTATGACAGGCCAAACAATACATTGCTTAAAGGTAAGTTCCAGGTTGCACTTAAGATTCAAGGCTATGCTCTCAGCTTGGCCTCTCACACCCAAAGACTTCTCCTCCAGTGCCCATCCTGCTCGGTCCTGAAGCTCCAGAGAGAATATGCAGGTATGTTCTTAGAACAGTGTCTGATACAAAATAAATATGCTTTTCTATTAATAACTCATTAATATGTATTATTTTTCAATATGAATTTTGCTTTTTCCTTGCACTCTTTCAGCTTTGTACAAAATCATGGATAAATATCAAATCTACCCCGTTTTTATTTAAAAATTTCCCTCTGTCTGGCTATTGCCACACTTACTTGCCTTGTATACAATGTCTTGCAAAAAAGGCCAAAGACCCTGTCACCATATTCTCACTTCATTTATTCCTATATGCACTGGTTTCTGCTTAGTGCTCCAGTCCTTTTAGAAGGCAGTGTTACATACTCTCTTCCCATCAGTGTCTTGCTAGAGTTCCAGGCACATCTTACTGTATGTTACTATCTGGATATATGATTGCACTTCTGATTCAGTAAGGCTAAAAGTAAAGCATGACATTAGTTTTCACACTTGGCCTCCTGCTGCCTGTTCTCATAGTGGCACCACCATCATCTCACTAATACTAAAATGGTAAGTAAAATCATATTAATTACAAACAATAGCAACGGTTAAGCTTACAAAACATCTATGAGGGGCCAGGAATTATTCCAAGTATTTATAAAGATTATTTCAATGTTCATTAAAAACCTCTATGAAGGGGTTGGGGATTTAGCTCAAGTGGTAGAGTGCTTGCCTAGCAAATGGAAGGCTCCGAGTTTGATCCCCAGCACCCAAGAACAAAAAGCAAACAAACAAAATTCTCTATGAAGTAATTAGTAATTACTGTTTTCACTACCTAGTGAAGATCAAGCTAAAATAATGTGCTCAAGATCAGAAGTAAGTAGTAAACCCAGGTTTTTCTCTTTTTAGAGCCTGAACATTTAATCACCACTGTGTTGTGTTCAGCATGTAGCCAGAAAGGTGTGCACCACCTTCAACTTCTCATTTCCTTTCACTTCCTTTATTGGGTTCACACTAACTTTCATTCATTTTCATTCCCATTTATCTGTCAAATAGATCTCTTCAAATTCTCACTGTCTCACCTGTATGATTGCTACAGTCTAAGCTTCTAGTTCTTTCCAATCTACTTTCATTAGTCTAAATAAATAAACAAAAATAAAGCTATCTAATATTCAATTCTAATGAGTTACTTCCCTGCTTTCAATGGTTCTCAATTATTTTCGGGATAAAAATGTAAGCCCAAAACACACACATTATTTACCTCCCCATAGCCTACTCTGGTCACTTTTCTTCCCACATGCGATATTCCAGGAACACAGACATCTCAGATTAGTCGTAGGCTGTGTACAGGGATGAAGTTCAGGCCTAGGAGCGTCTCTTGAGCAGAATAAGAACCTTCTGAGAGAATTCAAACATACAGCCAAAAACAATGAAGAACTGTCCAAGATCTGGAATTGGAGATTAGGAGCCAAAGTAAGTTTCAAGATAACACAATGAATTAAATTTGGGAAATACTGAATTTGAGGAGCCAGTGAGCTTCTCGAAGTACAACAGATGAACTTGATGTAGTAACAAATCGCAAAACAACAGAGCTGAAGAGTGATCTGAAATATGGTATACTGGCTATCTTTTCAACTGTTCTCTTGAACTTGATTAGTTAGCAGTATTTCTTGGGACTCTAATAAAGTGTAAATCAGAGGAGAAAACGTCACGTTCCCTCTGCCCATCTGCAACTGATTGCTTCTCATCTTGGGCACGATGAGGATTCAAGGTGCCTCTGGTACTGTGGCTCTGGTATCTATTTGTACAGACTAGGAAAAGTAAAGCAGTAAAGTTTTATTAGAAGAGTAGCAGGATAAGAAGGCCCCTCCCCCCAAAAAAGCTGCAATGGCTGTATAAAAATATTTGCTTCTGAAACTATCTCCAAATCTTAAGACTATGAGATATAATTTTTTTTCTCTTCAATGCATCAATTAACCAGAAACTTCTAATTCTGAGTTACTTCACATAGATCATTTTTCTGATAACCAAGAAATAACTCCTTTAAGAAAGAACTTTTCAAGAACAATTTAACTGCCTTGACTAAAATCTGCATGAAATAGCACACCTTTATATGCCTCAAGTATACCGGACTATATTGCTAATCTGCGCATAAATGATCACACAAGCTTTGTCCTCAACTGATCTTACATTCCATCACCATATTCCAGTGCTCACCATATTCCAGGCACAGTGGACTCCTTATCATATCTTCACACAAATGAAGATCATTTATACCTCAAGGTCTTTGGACTTCCCTTCCCTTCTACACTTTGATTCTCTATTTCATTGCTTTTCTAATCATTTAGACCTCATCTCAAATGTCACCTTCTCAGAGAAAGCTTCCATAACTACGCTTTGTAGTTCCCCCCTTCCCACCTGTCTTGTTTTTATTCACTTTCTATTTTATCACATGAAATTATCAAACTTATTTTTCACTTTTCCCTGAAGACAATGTAAATTTTGTAAGAAAAATAACCTCTCTAATTTTATTCAGGAGTCCTCAATGTCAACTTTATCCAATGTTTAAACCCTTAGTATCTAGGTTGGACACAGAAGACATTATCTAGGAAAGCATAATCATGAAGGCAAGATGATAATTTTGTAGACACTGTAATTTTCCAGATCTTGTGCTGCTTTATTAATTTTTCAGTCTCTTATCATGGTATCTTATTTTCATCTGTCATTTTTTAACAGGGTATTTACCGCTCACATGGTGTAGGAAGACTGTTCTTCATAACTATAACTTTTCTTCCCATATATTCTCTGAACAAGTAACTGATTTGAAATTAGGATATTTAAAGCAAAATGGATTAATTATTTTTTAAATCATACATATGTGAGTGTTTTGTCTATTTAGGCCTAGATTTTGTAGTACTTAAAATAACAAACAAGATCCAGTTTCTTCTAATATAGCAGAGCATATATCATTTGCATTGGTTGGTTTCTGATATAATCAATTCTAGTTAAACAAAAGGAGAGGATCATTCGAGGATATGGTGTTGGGAAATAGTGTAACACAGATGACCACATGTATTTGGCCCACAATCTCATTCCAGAAATGAGCATATGACAGTACAGTTCTTTGTCCCATCTTGATAATCAGTGTGTCTAGTAAAGATAGAAATGGAACATCAGACTGAACTGCAAGTGATGAAATTGTCCCTGAAGTAGGCACAAAGAAGCTAAGTGATAAAAGTAATATAAAACAAGAAGACTCCAAGAGTCCACACATAAGCACTAGAAATTACTTGGAAATTATGCTAAGTAACCTCTCAGGTTGGTAATCAAATATACCAATCTAGATTTTATAAGCTATCTAGAATTATCCAAAATAATTCACACTGCACATTAAGAACAAATCATTTCCTAAATGAATGATGAGGTACAAAACTGGTATTGAAAAAAAAATCCAGTGCCCAAATATGGAATATTTTTGGCACATCTGCACATTTGTATTATCTTGGTTTTAAAAAATATTTAGTTTGTTTTCATGCTACCATGAAACATTTCTAAATACTATAAAGTACATGTGGGTTTTTAGCAAACCTTAGTTATTTGGTCACCACTGGAACAAGGTCAGCCCCCAAAAATCTGGTTCCTGAATCTAATAAAAAGTGAAATGGTGAAGATTCATGTTAACTATGCAAATGAAACTTTTACTTTTACTTTGGACTCTCAAATTTATAATGTATTTTTACATTAATTTTTATGTAATTTTTTAAAAGCACCAAATGCAATACACATCTCAAATAAACAATTCTATCTTAATTAATGTCATAGTCTGAAATAGCTTAAGAATAGGCAAGCATGTTTTCTACTCCCACAACTGACCCTTTGAGATGACTAAATATAATGACTTCCACTGAAAGGTGAAACACTTGAAAGAACACTGTAGACAAGTTAGAATTAAAGTATCAATTAAATACCATTTTATTTTGGTAAAGAATAATTGATTTCACAAACACTATGCAGAGACTGGCAACTCTTCTGCACACCTGTTTTCTATGATAATGAAATTAGAATATTCAAGGTATGTAGTAATATATCCGCTCTGAAACTACACTGGTAATCAAAGTTGTGAGCAGAATACAGATATATATTGTTTATTCTGAGAAAACATTATTGTATACTAAACCACTGACGACCAGCAGCTGGCTCTGCAAAATAAGGATAAAAAACAGAGGCTCCTCCGCTCTCAGTTAGGTGGCATGAGTGCAGAGCTTTTTGCTTTTCATTATACTTGGCAGGAGAAGAGCTGAAGAACGCCTGTCTGCTGAGACATATGTATTGACCTCAAAGGGTGAAATGCCGGGCACTATTTATTCAGGTGAAAAAATACAAAGCTTTGCGTGTTGTTCAGCAGTGATCAAACAAAGATTTCAAAGAATGTACTGCATGTGTGACTTTCAGAACTCAACTGCTGTACTTCCAACATTAAGTGGTAAGCCAGTAACACCAAAGTTTGCAAGATCAGTGGCAATTTTACCCGTAATAATTTTTCAAATTATTTCTAGTTTTCAAATAGAAGATTTTAATAATTTTTGTATATAAATAACAAACACCAGTTTCTTCAATGACCAAATTTAGCTCTTTTATGGTAGCCAGGAGGGCAAAGATCTATTAAATTGAATGAGTAAGTTTCACAAACTATTTTTGTTGCAAACATTCTAATGATGGAAGCTAATACTTTATATTAGGTGACTAAAATGGCTACCAACTTTTATGATGTCAATCTGATCAGGATGTCATCCTCGAATTATTTACGAAGTATCTATGACAAATTTGCTAGGTGGTGAATATGACTCAAACCCTGATCTCATGGAATTTACAACAGTAGTGTTCACTTCAGTATAAATCATCTCAGTGTATCTTTGAAATTTTCTGCAATAACAAGCTAGTAATTTCATCAGCCATGGGTTTCAGTTTTCTCATAAAGTAAGGATATTAAAATAGATCATTTACAAAACTCTTTTTAGGCATAAAATTCAGAGGTTCTACAATAAATAACTTCAAGAGTTCCACAGTTAAGGAGATTGTGGGTGGTGGTGCTGGGGCTTGACAGTGTGAAATTTGGGGCTTTATTAAACACAAAAGAGAAAGAAGCACGTTTCAGGGAAACAGAATTGGGTGAGCCCAGGAGAACTGAGGTAATTGTATCAAGTCTAGTGATGGAAACAACTTCTTTGAGTGAAGACTCACAGTGAAGAGTATTCGGAGACAAAGCTGACTAGTAGGTTGGGCTGGATTGTGAAGTGACTTTGTCCAGCTGGGGGTTCAGGTCTTATTTTAGATGTACAAGTGTTTTACAACTAGAAGGACAACTTTTATAACGTATACTTCATTAAGATTTATAAAACTAATAGCTATGGGTGTATTAGAGCGGTTAAGACCAATACAAAAGTTATAGCAATACAGGAAATTATTAAAAAAAGAGTTTCACTCAGAAAATTTCAATCAGAAGTATAAAACAAAGGGAAAAATTACACCAAGCAAATGGCCTTCAAATTACTGCATTGTAGATTGGAAACTGAAGGGAATTAATCCATTTTTTCTTTTTGCAGAGCAGATGCTTCATATCACATAGAAATCTGGCTCAGGAAAGCCCATTCTTAATAGTGTGATGATAATGAATTAATGAATTATTTGTCAAGATTTTTAAAAAATAAAATAATATTATAACACAAAAAAACACCTTTTATAACATAACCTCAAAAAGGACGCACAAAAATTACAAAAATAGAGAGAAGCATATGAGTAATGATGAGTAGAAGGTTGTGAAATGTATATTCACTAACAGGGCAACAATCTAAAAATGTTCTCTTAGGGTTTGACTCTAACAGCATTAAAACAAGACTTTCATCAAAGTTGCCAAGGATTTATTTAATCTTTTACATGCAGGCCATACTTGGTTGGTTAGTGCAAATTTGCAATTAAATTGTGAAAATGGTTTTTAGCATGTTACCTCTGGGGGCCCTTTTCCAACTTAGTTCCCACAAGAAGATGAAAAATATTAACAACTTGAATCATTCAGTATTACTTGTGCCAGATACACTGTTTAGATCCCATGGCAGGCATATTTAATGAGAGAGTCAACTGCTGCCTCAGTTCTAATTTGGCCTTTCCCAGTGTCCAATATGTTTCTCTCAAATGAACTGGTCCATGGGGAGCTTCAAAAAGTCAGGGTGTGTGAAGAGAAGGAACAGGAAAAAATTCAGCATTATGACAGTTTTCTGCAAGCTTCATTTTTTACAAAGTGATGTCAATTGAATTCTGCGGCTCAAATTAACCAGAGCATAGGCACCTTAATTAATCAAAAAATTCCACTTACTACCAACCCACACACATATACTGCCATTCAACTGTGGAGTAACATTTCTGCTTTGTCCTGCATATGTACCAAATTAGCACCTGCATAGTTCAGTTATTAAATGAAAAACAGCTCTTTACTTGACCTATAGGGTTTTTGTACACAAGAACCTATCCAACAGCATTATGTCTTCCCTTATCAGATGTGTGTGGTATGACATAATGAATGTAACACTTCAGTGCTGTTGGCAAAACTTCAATTCCCAAGCACGGGGTCCTATTTCTCTGCTCATTGTTTTGAAAGCAGACATCATGCACTGGGTAGCTAACGTTGAGGCCCTGGATTTTTCCCTCAGAGAGCTCAAGCCAAACCTGAAGAACTAGTAACCTAAATTTAATAACAGCCTGAAAATTTATTCGGTGAACAAGAGCTGCTTAGAATAAGTGATGACAACTCTAGAGAAATGTTAGGTGAATCTGTGGAGCTAACCCAAGAGTCTCTTTTATCTGGAAAATTTTAAAGGTAGATGGCATTGAAAAAAAACATTAAATCTTGATTTTAAGATTAAGTTTCAGGTTTGTTGCCTTCACAACAACATCCAGACCCAACTTTTAAATAACTTTTTAAAACATGCTAAAGGTATTTAAATATGTAATATAAACATTTAATACATATCAATGTAACTGTACTTTTTATGTAAAACATTACTACTCCTATCATTACTTTTTTTTTATTTTCCTAGCCTTTAAAGTGGAACAAACACAATATATTCACATATGTCTGAAGTACCTCAGCCTAATGGATAAACAGAGTTTTGAGACTGTGTAAACAGACATAGAGAATAAAAAGAAAGACGCATATTTATTCACTCACAAAAGAAAAAATATGGTTGTAATAGAGAGTTTTTAATGATGTAAAAACAAATATTCCTGGTAAATAACGAACAAACCCTATTCACTGGGTAAAGATCAGGAAAATACATATATTTCAGTTAGAGTAGAAGAGATCTAGTTTAGCTAATATAATGACTTTCTGTTTCTAACTACATCCAACATGTAAGTGGTAGAAAGACTTCTAAAGGTACATTTCAGTGTCAATAACAGAGATTGAAACAAACACACCAAAATGTACTCCCAAAGAAGGAATAATAGTCATGTTTACCTGAAAGTGAATTAACTTGCTGGGTTAATTAGTGTAGAACAGACAGGATGTAACAAACTTGGCAAAGATTCAAAACAGACAACTGCAATAAGTGATGCTGGCATGTAGCTCTGATAAAAGACAATGTTTGAAACAACTGGGACTTCACTTTAGGACATGAAATTTAAAAATGAAACCTATTAAATCCTAATAGTTATAAAAATCAAATTACTTGCCAGATATTAAGATACTAGAACTTATGTGTACTCACTGAAACTCAGAAAAAGTTTTATAATACAGAAAAGGAAATGCACTAGATTTCCATGATAACATACAAGCAATTTAAATAAATACTTACTTAAGCAACTTTTATGAATAAGGTACAGCATAAATAGAACTTGTCCCATAAATATCTCAGGCATTTTTTTGTATCTCAGATCCAGTCATAGTCAGACATACAAAGCTATACACAGCTAAAGCATGACATAATGTGACTGGTTGTCAAATAGGTACTATTCCTATTTTCCAAAACTAGCTGGGTAAAAAGATCATAAAATCCTTAAGCAATTAAATAGTAAACATAGAGAACTCCTTAACTTTAAAATTAAGGAGACATATAAATATTTTCAAGAGATGTAACATTAAATTCTATGTTGACAGATCCAAAACAGGTTACCGAAAATGGTAGAGAATTCCCAGGTACACCCGTAAGTTTTATGTTATAAACAGTCAACATTCCTGCCTATTAAACAAACTAGGGAGAAGGGAGGAGGAAAGGAATGGAAAAGGAAAAAAGAGAATAGAAGGAAAAAATGAAACAAATCTTTTGTAAGTAGGGAGGGAAAGAGGGGTGGAAGGGCGGAGAGAGAAATGGGAAAAAAAAAAAGAATCAAGGTCTGTACAGGCACAAATTCCATATAATGAATGTTATCATTAAGTATATCTAAAATGTACCAATAAAATTAGTTTAAAAAATCCCTTGGAAATGCTAAAATAATATTAGATCAAATTACCAAAGGTAACTTATGTAGGATTTTGACTTCAAGAAAACTTAATTATTAGGCATTAGATTTTGTTACTTAAGAAACGTGCAGACCTGCAGTGATATGGGTTGAGTAAAAGTATTAATCTGTGTACATGTATAGAAGAAACTATATAGAAGAAAGACCTGAGATATTTCTCGTTTTGTCAACCTACAAATAATAATTTATGGGGAGCTTCATCTTTTCATTGTATTTCGCATGCAGAAACTTTCCCTTTCCACCACATCAATCCACAGAACAGTAACTTCATTCCCTATTATCGGTGAGATAGAGCTGCTACAGAAGAGGACAAAGAATTTGACAAAATCTGTGCACCAGATGAAAAAAATTGGTCTGAATGAGAGGAAATTCACAACCTATAAATCACCGTCCCTCATAGAATGTTGAATGATGAATTGATAAGGCCTGGGAAAATTTTGTTGAAGGACTTTAGGGCTCTGGGCTTGGCACCAATCTATTCAGCATGCATATCAGCAACTGAGATAACAACACTGGAGGTATTACCCAGTGGCCGGCTTCAAGACGTAGGAAAATGTTTTAATATGTGGGATGGCAGAAATGAGACTAGCGGGATCCAATGCATGAAAACGATAGTATGAAATGTGAAAAATTAAATCTAGGAAGGATAAGCATAACATGCTGCCTTCAGTCAAAATTAAGGTTGAGAGATCTATTCTACTAAAAGCACAGAAAATGTGACCTTTGGAAGAAGAACTTATTCTCTATGTCTCCATTTCTGCATCTATGTGATGGACCTAATGGTAAGGCTGTTGCAAAGAATAAATGTGCTATGCATAATGAATGCACAGTAAATAGTATTTAGAAGGGCTTGGTATTTTTAGCTACTGTTTTATCAATACATAATGGAGGGGATAACTGGAATCTACCAAATATCTCATTGTGACTCTTTGGCAAACAATCAAAATGAAACACAGTGACAAGTACCATAGAATGTTCTATAGGACACATTACTTTACTTCCAATTATCAAAGCTGTGTTACTACTCACCATATTAAATGTTGTTAATATTTCAAATCCTTTGAAGAAAAGGTTGGTAAAATTTTGAAATAGAAACACAGGCTTTAAAATGAGTGATCAGCTTTGACTTGGGCAATGTTACTTGAGTTACTGGGTCTTAGTTTGCTCATATATAAAAAGGGAAAGACAATAACAGATTGATCATAGCGTTGTTGAGAATATTCTAGAGATAAAATGGGCACTCATCTTAGCACAATCTAGTTCATAGAAAGTGCTAGAAAAGTTTTTGCTACATTTAATAATATGTGTTTACCATGTACGTAAAACAATTGAAACTGAGAAAGAAAATACCTTTGGCAATACTTTGCATATCTTCATGATAAGTCCTGGTTTGAAACTCAAAGAAACAACAAATAGGTGAAAAATATGTTTTTGTATATACCAATGCTTAAAGCTCATAGTAATTTACTGACAAAAGATTGAATAGGTTACACACTATGATGATTATACTAACTTGTGAAATTTACTATTGTTAAGAACTTACTTTGTACAAAATCTTGTACTTGAGGTCTTCAATATATATCATTAAATACTAACTTCATGTTACAGTTAAGTTTTGGAATGGAAAACTAGAAAGATAATGGCAGTTTTCCGTAATTAAGCTTTCATGACACTTCTTTTTTTGCTAACCCCTTCTATTTCACAATGTTTTCTATCTTCTCATGTTATTTGAAATGAAAACTTACAGCTTTTAAATTGTTAATATCTAATAAAGCTGATTCTTTGACTGTCTTATACATATTTGCTTTTATGAAGAACTGAAATCTCACATATAGACCTGACCCTATCAATTTAGGTTATTTAACCAATTCCCCCCAAATCATTTTGACATTCAGTCATCTATATGCTACCTAAATGTTTTATCCACCAAACACAGAGAAAGACATTTTTATGAGGGAATCAAAACCTATGCATTTTCAAGGGCAATTTGAGATATGTACTTTGAGATATGTACAGTCAAACAGCTTACAAAGACTTTTAAAGTGCTCCAATTTATATTAAAATACAACCTATCTGCTTCTAAGTCTTCCATACCAGCACATCATAAAAGATCACCATGATCAAGTAGGATTTATTTCAGAAATGCAAGGATGGTTCAACACATACAAATAAATAAACAGGATAAAACAACTCAACACAATGAAGAACACAAACCAAACCATTATCTCAATAGATGCAGAAAGGGCATTGGATAAAATTCACATCCATTTTTAATGAAAATACTGGAGAGATTAAATATAGGAGAAACATACTTCAACATAACAAAGGCCAATTATAATAAGCCAATAGGTAACATTATATTGAATGAGGAAAATCTGGAAAGCTTTCTCTTTGAGATCTGAAACAAAACGAGGATGTCCACATTCACAGCCTTTTTCAACACAGTGCTACAAGTACTAGCCAAAGCAACCAGGCAAGAAAAAGAGATAAAGGATATTCAAATTGCAAAAAAGTTGAACTATCACTATTCAAAGATAACATGATATTTTGTATAGAAAAAACCACCAGAAAAACTATTAGAGCTAAATTCATCAAGGTTGCAATACATAAAACCAATATACAATAAAATCACTAGTGTTGCTAGTAGTGAATTATCTGAAAAAGATATGAAGAAAGCAATCCCATTTACAACAGCTACACAAAATAAAATATTTAAAAATAAATTTAACCAAAGATTTGAATGATTTGATTTCTACAATAAAAATATAAAACATTAATGAAAGAAATTGGAGAGTAAATGTCCCTATCACTTGAAGCAATCATCAGATTTAATACAGTCTCTATTAAAACAGCAATGACAGTCTTCAAGAGAACTAGAAAAAAAACACCCTAAAATTTACATGGAACCACAAAACTCCCTGCATACCCAAGTTCATGTTGAGCAAATACAACAAAGGAGGAGGAATTACACTTCCTGGCTTCAAACTACTTTAAAACGATGGAATAATCAAAGGATCATGGTACTGGCATAAAGACAGGCACAAAGAACAATGGGATAGAACAGAGAAAAGAATAGACAATATAGACATCAGCCCGTGCATTACTAGGTCCTAAGAACACATCTGAGAGGACAGGCTTTGCAATAAATATGTTGGGAAAATTGGATATCCACATGCAAAAGACTGAAACTAGACCCATATTTCTCTGAGTTACAAAAATCAATACAAAATAGGTAAGACTTAAATGTAATGCCTGAAACTATGAAACTACTAGAAGAGAGCATAAGGGACATGATTCAGGTCATTGGTGTGTGAACATTTTTTGTAAGACCCCCAAAGTACAGCAAACAAAAAGCAAAATTTGACAAGTCAAATTGCATCAAATTAAATATCTTCTGCACAGCAAGGTTACTAAAAAAATTAAAATAACAACTACCATATATGATCAAACAATCTCACTACTGGGTGTATATCCAAAGAAAATGAAATTGGTATGTTAGATAGTTACACTTAACCTTTTAAAGATTACATAACATATACATGTATCGAAATATCATTTTAATACATTAATCTGTAAAATTTTTGTTTTTATGTATCAGCTGAAATAAATTTAATTAAATATTTAAAATTTTTAAAGCCCACTTTTAAATAACAAGATCATCTTTTAAAAATTTCTCTGGTGTCTGTATGAATATTGTGGGAAAATATTTAGGAAAGAAGCTTCATTTCCTTCCTTTCTTGCCTCCCAACAATGTCCCAGCCCACCTCTAATGGCAAAATTTCAAGAAGTGTAATATTAAAGAAAAATGACTTTTCTAATTATACTAATAAAGTTTACAACTTTACAATGAAAAGTAAAATCTTTGGGAACTAACCTGATGCTTGCAATACTACAGAAGGACCAATTATTTGGGTAGTTGCTGCCATCCAAGGATGAAAATGGCATTCTGCTTGTTCTATAATCATTGTGAATTTTTTTCCCCTAAACAGGATGTCAAGTAAAATTTTAGATTTGCTATTTCAGAATTGGACTAAAGACCTGACATTGAAAGAAACAGCTGAAATATGTGCCCACATACTAAAGAATTTACTGAGTAGACAGACCAAGTCTTTCCTCTGTCAAACTTTCTCCCCTCCAGCCAGCTAAGAGAATATTGAAGAGTTATTGTGAAAACACACCAAAGAAAATGTGGAGGAGTAAAAAGAGCTTCTCCTTCTCTTTTCCCTCAGAGTGGGAAGTTAGCTGAGACAGTACATGAAGGTTCAGCTGGGAGACCCGGGTCAGCACTGGGGCAAACTTCACTATTCCATTTTGCAAAATAAGAATTACTAATTCTGGTGCGTGCAGCCTTCAACCAAAAGATGTCAAGACTTTCCCTTTCTCTTAGCTATTCAAGTAGATAGCTCATTGGCACAAAGGGGAACCCAACTCTAACACTAATTTATGATATTGCACAGAATGTGTGACGCCCTATTCTTAAGTGCTTTATACGTTTTCAATATCTAAGTGGAAAGTACAATTCCAAGCTTACAAATGGAAGGTCAAGATGTTTATAAATTGCACAATGTCAAATATTTACATATAGTCTGTGATCTTTACTTTTACTACGTATATTGTACAGCTAGAAAAGAACCTGAACTGAAGTAGCAAAGAGCTTAACCAAAGATTGCATCTCCTGTATTAGGACACAGTAAAGTGGGAATTCCCATGGATTTGGGAGAGAAATCTCTGAAGAAAACAGTGGCATATTTCGTGAGGGAGATCATCTTGTGGACATCATTTATAATCAAATAAATTGCTTGAAATTAATGATGACTACAGCATCAACGATCGTGTAACATTATTCTCTTCTTTCCTTTATCTTCCTTCTCTTTTACTGACATGAGGAAACAGATGCAGAAAACAGGTTTAAAAGAAAAATACTGATCAAAACTCCTTTTTCCAAATGCAAAGTTAGAATTTATCTAATAATAATAATGTTCATCAGAGTAAGGATTTAATTTGGAATGCAATGGAGTTTTAAAGCCTGAAAGTACATTTATTTGAATTACCATTAAGCCTATTCTTATGGGTGAAGAAATTAGAAAACTATACCTATAATACTGTCCAGAAAAAAGGAAGGCAGATCCCAAAAAAATAAATTAGTAAGCATGTATTGGAAAAGAAAACTATCTTTTCTGCATTCTGTCCATTCAATAAGCCAATTTCTTTTTTTCATTTTTATATGTACCATATCCCGATGTCACCTTGTACCCACATTTTCCACTGGTTCCTGATGTGGTGACATCCAAGGCCTGGTATTCTCCAGGTTCCCAAATTTTCAAGGGCAGCCTTAGCTTCACACTACACAGATGCATGCATTTAAAGGAGCTGTGATGGTTGACCAGCTGTCTCAATTTGAGTAAGAAACACCCAACTAAATTGGCTCAGCACAGTTCTGAGTGTGGAAGACCCATCTTAGGAAGGATTATCACCAGTGTGGTATAAAACGAAAGCGAAGACAGAAGGATTGCTTCTATTTCTTCAGAGGAGTTCCAGTCTTTGCCTTCACCTTGGGTATGATCTCCTGGCTTCCAGCGCAGATTCCAGCCTCCAGCATTGGCCTTTCAGCCTTCCCTCACAGATCGATCAGCCTCCTGATAGACTCATCCAGGACATTACAGGGAGCTCCAGGTCTTCGACTGGTCCCTTCGGATCCCCAGTGCACAGACAGCCCTTTTACACTGTTCCACACCTGACTCTGCGGCCAGCCATTGTAAGCCAACCTTGTAAATTCTTACATATTTATATATCTTGTATTAAATCTGTTTCTCTAGTAAGCACTGACTGATACAGTAGCCATTCTTCAATTTCTGTACACCCAAATGTTTCTGGGTTTAGGTGACTTCATGGAATATTTGATAGTCACTGGCCAGGACTGCATTATGCACTTACGTGTTTGCTGTTGGTTAAAATGCTTTTGGCTAATACTATGCCACACTGCCTTTTCATTCAAATTTCACCCTGTTGTCTGTGCTTCTCCTTTCTTTTCAATACTCCAGAAAAATTTCTGTTTTTTCTCTCTTGCTTTAAATATTTACATCCCTGGGCAACTAAAGAAGTGTGTATTTCTAATTCTGATTCTGATGCCTAAGTTAAAAACTTGCTGCACTTCTGAAGTTTCCAGCATTCCACTCTTTTTTTTTTTTAACCAAGAACATGTATTGGTACATTGTATACATAATGATCATAATCAACATGGTTATTTTGTACCTGTACATGATACATCTTGGTTTTCACCCCTCCCTATTTGCAACAAGTGTATTTACACTTTTCCATTTTTTTCCCTTTCATCTTACTTTTCTTTTAACCTTCTTCTTTATCCCCCTTTTCCCTCTCTAGTTCTCCTCTCTTTTGAATACTATCTCTCTCTTTTTTTTAAACATAATATCTATTCTACCCCTTTGTCCTTATTTACACTTATGGTTTCTCATATCAGAGAAACAATTCGATGTGTACTGATTCGAGAGATGCAGATCAAAACAACACTAAGATAGCATCTCACTCCAGCATTCCACTCTTAAACATGCCACTCCTTAAGGCCTTCCACCACCTTTCCTTCAGTGGCCTCGCAATTTTTCTCATACTAAATCATGCTTGGTGATTTTTCTTGTTTACTTTCTTGTTTACTCCTTCTCCTCCACACATGTGGCTTCAACTTGTCTTTCATCCTTTTTTAAAGTTATACCTCATCAATCTCCTGACAGATAGGATGTTAACAAACGTGTGCATGTACAGAATCTGTAAATGAGATTTCTTTGGGCAGCAGAAGGGATACATACACATTCAGTGGAGAAGGAGGCTAAATTCATAATCGTAATATTTGCTAGGGGTAGACAGGGCAAGAGATTTAAACACATCACATGGAGTTGCCAGAAACTGTACTAGATTTGGGGCATATTATTGAGATACAGTATTCTATTTCAATGCCCTCAGTTTAATAATGAAGAAATTGAGACTCAGAAGTATTAAATAGATTTCTAATGATCACTCAGCTGGTTAGAGGTTAGAATCAAAAATTTTTAACTTCACTACTTCTATTCTAAGGTGGTTTTAATTACACAATAAAATAATTATCATACTTTAAAAGTTTAGGTGCAATATTTTTTGAAATGTACCTTATTCCTGTGCTTTAAAAGTGTTGAAGTACTAATTGCTTCTTTTTCTTAAATCCCTTTATGTGGCTAAACAAGAAGCTAGCAAAAATGTGATAACTCAAATTCATAAGAAATCTCAAGGGACTTTAAGCAAAATAATATCAAAAAAGAGAAAAGTTAAGTGTTCTCACCCCTCCAGATTTCAAAACTTACTGCAGAGTTACATTGATCAAAACATTAAGGTACCTGATAAAGACAGACGTATAGATCAGTGAAATTCCAGACATGAACCCACTTACATGGTCAAATCATTTTTGACAAGGATGCCAAAACCATTCAGAGCAATAAAAGACAGTATTCTTGGCCCAGCTAGTATTTTTGGTCACAACACTTGGCATAACCTCTCTGCTGTGTACCCTAATCCGCCCTCTGCGTAGATCCCAACCAGGTTTGTATCCTCTGCACTCATCAGTAGAACTGGGAGAAGCCAGGAAATTCACATCTGGGACCCTCTTGCTGATCAGGGTCAAGTCCATGTTTCCTTTGCTTTCTCCACCCTCAGGTTGGTACAGGGATAATCCCAGAACAATATCCTTCAAGAGTAGGGCAAAGGCCTTCTTAACTCACCATTCTCTTGTTTACCTGCCAGGATGATTACAAAGTCACCTCACACCCTTCTGCACACTGACTCAGGATCACATCCTGATCCTGAGGTCTCCACCCTTTCTCCTGTTTGCATTCTACTCTAACAATTCTCTAGAACCAGATGGGCAGACTCCTCTTTCGCATCCTGAATAAAATAAATTTGTTAATTTCACTTCATGAATAAGTAGGGATACCAGATCAATGCACCAAAAAGAGAAAATGCACAACTGGGTTTGCCAGGAGGGAGCCTAAATCAGGCTAAGTAAAATTTGAAGGGATTTAGAAAACTCTTTCTCCCCAAACCTGACTTTCAGGTCTTTACTATAAAAGTCTCATATGGAAGATTAGAATATTACTATTTCCTTCTTCATTTTTTCCTCATCTTCCAAGGAACCATCTCTGTCAAACAGGTAGGCAGCTGGGTGTCTCATACACTCAGACAGGCCAGAAAATAAATGTGCAGTGTTATTTTCAATATATTATCTCCATTACAGAAAAATCAAATGTGATTATGTCATCAGCCCATGATGGAGATGATATCCAGAGGGAATACAAAAACCAAGCTCTGAGATCTGGGCTAAAAGTATTGATGCAGGGATCATTTAAAAGGAAATGAAGATTTGGTCCAGAGGTTAATTTTTGCTATCAAGAGACTGTAGGGAATGAAGGGGAATGAACGAGCACGGAAATACATATTTGGAGAACATCTATGTTGGAGATTTCATAGTAAAAGATAATGAAATTCATTTAGGAGTAGTCCCAGATGTTAAAGAAATATCCCTGAAATAAAATGTCTCCGAAATCACTAGGCAAATGTTAGGAATGAGGGTGACAGCTGGTTCCAGACAAGATACAGTCAACTCCTTATTTCTCTCCCTTATTACAGAAATTCCCAGATAGAACAAAACAACAAACACCTACTGTGTTATCCCTAGTGTAAAAGCCATGTTTAGAAGGAAGGAAGGAGTGAGAAGTAAAAGCAGGTTTAAATGGGCAGTTTCTTTTAACAAATGAAGAGCAAGGGCAAGGGACAGAGCCTCAGGGATCCTTTAGAGGGATGAAAGGAGAGGTGGGTGTGCGATGGCTTATGGGGCCCTTGTAAAAGATGCCCACTGCGTGGCGCTGCTCCAGAGGAAAGATCTAGACAACGCAATGAATCTGCTTTTCTGGAAATTACTTTGGATTAATTACTGAGCTGCCCTTACCTGCACCCTTCAGCTCATGGCCCTCTGAGCAGGCCTCAGCTCTGAAGCAAGGAGTCTCTGATCTTCCATTCTACCCTCACCTAAGCCCAGAGAAGCAAAGAGCTCATCCAGTAACTTTTCTCCCCGAGGTCTTCCACTGCCCGTGCCCACGCCCCGCTGCAGCCTCCAGGCAGCTGCTGCTTCTTGGGGCAGAGATGAAAAAACTCTTTTACAATAGTGGCTTAATGAATGATGAGGGTAAAAATAAAGGTCTTAAAATAAAATAAAATAAAGCCAGACAATAACTTAAAGATTGTGGAGAATGTCAATTGTTTCTTTAGTACAGAGAAGAGTAAACAGGTTCATACAAAAGAAGAGACTTAAAATACAAGAAAGGAAGGAATACAATTAAAATACAAAATAATGAAAAAAGCTAATGGAAAGTCATAAAGTGTTAGCATTATCCTAATAATGAGAATAATATAGAAAAGGAGCACACTAATTCACATGACTTTGATGAAGGCAAATAACTATCTTCAACATCCAAAAATAAGATTAATCATTTGGAGGAGTAACCATGAGAGAAAAAAAGAATTTTTAAAGAAACTCTGCAAAGAAAAAGTGTCTCAAGCTTTCCTTAGTATGTGTTAGGAATTTCCAAAGTATACGGGAAGTAACTGAAATACATCTCGAAAGACCTGCACCTGTAATATTCTGTCTTAGTATTAAACTACAACAGTAATTTCTTCTATATCAATTTTTTAAAATCTTAAAAATGTTCAATACAAATACTGAAGTACCAAGAAAATAAAACTATGATTTTCTTTCTTTCTTTCTTTTTTGTTCCTCTTTTGCTCTGCGTTTAGCGTTCGTCTTTGCATATTCAAAATGGTCTCCAGCAATTTAGGGCAGCTGCTCATTATCAGCAGATGAGAGGAAATCATTAGGGCAACTTCCAGCCTCCCGACTTTCACCTTCAACTAGAAGCAGCAAGAGAAGCTCTTCAAGCAGAGACGGACTGCGTCCCAAGAAGGGGAGGGGTGCCCAGGTGGAAGCTGCTTTGTGATGTAAGTGAATGGTTTCTTAAAATGAAGCTGGCAGCTTTCCAGGTTTCCTCTTGGGCACCCATGTTTATCATTCCAGTAGCTCACATTCACATAATTACAATTCTAACTCCACTCTGAGAATATTGTTGGGCTTCTTTTGTGCCCAATCTCATGAACAGCTGTGTCTTCAAGTTGAAGTGTCTACTCACCGCTTCAAACATTTTAAGAAAATGAAATGAGAATCCTATCTGGAGCCACATTTAAAGGGAAAATAGTATTTCCATGCCCTTGGAAGATGAGAGATTGTTTCCTATTTGCTCTTCAAGCATAACATATTTGTGAAGGCAACACAGCTGCAGGACCCACTTATACCAATTCTGGCTACCTCATATTCTAGCTTTTATGGGTTCAAGGTTAATACACAGGAAATACATTTCCTGTTGAGATTCCAGAATATTTGTTTTTATAATCAGTTTTTCAGTAACACCATATCAGGGGCTGATGGTAGATAGTTCAAACTATTATTCTTCCTGTACTTCTTAGAAATCCTTTATTTTTATCCTTTATTCTACAGAGTCCACTTAGTGAAAAGTTAGGTTATTGAAAATGACAAATACATATCTGATAAATTACCCATAATTGAATGGATAACACCTATTATAGAAAATCAGTTTCATTGCAACCTTGATTATTTTCATTAATTCTGCATAGTATACAAACTCTTATGGCATTATTTTTTAAAAGGTAATATATTATTTTCACCCTAGAATTCACTATCAATATCTCTTATAAATATAATCCCTTTGTAGGGGTCTGACTAAAAGGACTGGGCAATTGAAGTCTTGGAGCACTTCTTATTTAAATCTAAGGAAATATACTTAAAAAAACAATAACTTAGAACAATAAATAGAGAATTGCACATGTTAATAAATCAGTGCAATACAGAAATATCTGTGGATATGCTGATAGTTGTGCTTATTTTAATTTTCAACTGAGATTGTTTTCAATAATCAATTGTTCATGTCAGAAAATTTCACAATAGATTAATTAGAGCTAAAACAGAGTTGCTAAAGGTTGAAGAAAGGAGGACATCCCAATAACCATAAACACATTAGTTAGTGTAGAGTTTAAAAAGACCCGTGAAAAATTCTAGACACTGGAGCCCAGAGGGGTAACAGAAATCTCACAAGCAGTCTGCATAGAACAATAAATACCACCTGAATATGTCATGTAACGGTAAAACTCTGTATGCCTTTCTTTACTCTGAACTTACAATAAATAACTAAATATAGCTTTTAGAGGATGCACCCATGCCCTAACCCTCCAATGTCACAAAGCTTTTGAATCAGATTAACCATAATTGAAAGCCAAATTTAGGACTCAGATGTAGTAACTACAAAGAGTGAGCATTTGAAATAAAATCAACCAAATCCACTAGCACCTGTTCACCACATTCATATAAATTTCTCCTTAACTGTCATGATATTAATACCCATAGACCCATAAACACACTTTACAGATATGTTAACAAATATGACAAAGACTTGATGATGTGAATAATTTTATTAAATTTTATTTGTGATTTTATTAAAAACTCCTATAAAATGTCCAGCAAGAAAAAAAAAAATACTACAGTGTTGTCTAACTTAAAAATAATGTCCTAGACTATGGAAGGTTTTTAGGTACTGGAGTTTAATATTTTAAGTGATAAATTTCAGGTCATTTTAGTGAAAATATTTATAAAATGCATTATATGTCTCAAACTCAATTTAAAATAAAAATGAAGCCGTTCTTGATATCATCACAAATATCCACTTTTGTACTATACAAAACATTGTATAACTGAGTCGCATTCAAACTAACATAAATAGAAGCACTACTATTTTTTTTTTCCATACACTGTACTTGTTCTCTTGCCTGCCCCCTGAGGAATGTTCTTTGGAGACTATTGATGAAGAC
Source organism: Hystrix cristata (assembly GCA_004026905.1). Taxonomy (NCBI): domain Eukaryota; kingdom Metazoa; phylum Chordata; class Mammalia; order Rodentia; family Hystricidae; genus Hystrix; species Hystrix cristata. The sequence continues at coordinate 19,673 of PVJO010007898.1, read as the reverse complement.
AATGAAGAGACATCGCAATTTTGGAACACAAGGTTGGCATCAACAGATGATGGATTAGAGAAGAAATCTGATTAGACAACATCATAGGTCAATAAGGAGCCATTTGTTACTTCTTCCTACAATCTAACTGATTCAACATAAGCCCCTAAATTACAGCAGAAAGAGGAATGGAAACAGGAAAGAGATGGCAAAAGTAGCATCACTCAAAACAGAGGCATGTGGAGGGGCTCACTCGAGGATGCCTCCTGCAGGTCTTCATCACAATTTGAGAGTGGAATGTGAGGTTTGCAATATTGTAGTTTGAATCTGTAATGCAGCCCCAAAACATCATGTGTTGAGAGGCAAGGCTTTTGAAAGGTGACTGAATCATGGAGGTACCATACTCATCCATCATACTCTGAGATAAATGTGCTGTTGGGAGGGAGGACCTGGTTGGAAAAGACAGGTCACTGGGGACTTGGCCTGGAAGGGTGGATCTTCCTCCTGGCTCCTCCCTTCTCTCTCTGCTTCCTGGCCACCATAATGTGAGCAGCTTTTCTAACTAGACCCTTCTACCATGCCCCTCCTACTTTGGTGCCAGCTGACCAGAGACTGTGACCTTGAGCCAAAACAAACCTTTCTTCCTCTAAATTGTGGGGTTCAGGTATTGTGTATCACCAACGAGAAGATAACTAAGACAGGATAGGTGTGAGGAATATTTGTTCAACCTTATAAATGTGTCTGCAATAGAAGTGCACATGCAGCCAGACATGGAAGGATGGAGTTGAGAAAAGAGATGCGGGATAGAAATTAAACACATCTCACATTTTTAAACAGACAGTGCAGCCGGGAGGTGGTGTCTCTGAAGGCCACTGACGTTAGACAAACGAAGAAAAGAGGTTCTAATTCTTCTATTAACAAGTATCACAGGTAAGCTTACTGGACTCACTGGCTGTCCATCTGGAAAACAGGGGGCGTGAATTTGAGCCCCATGACAACAAAGCACAGGTCAGTCAACTCTACACTGCAGGTGAAGTGAGTCAGGTCTGGAAGCGCCAGCTCATCTGTATGCTCTGTAGGGAGACTTTATAATGACAGTAGCATTTCTTCAGAGAAAATTCTGCATAGCAAAATGACCACCAGACAGGACACAGCAACAGAGACAGGGCAGAGACACAGGAAAGGAGAAGGTCCACAAAGTGGGGGAACATGACTCAGGAAGGGGATTAGGACTTGTGTAAAGTGCCTGGTTCACAGGATACATTCGGTACTCACTACTGCATTCATTTTTTGTGCTTTAAAATTAATTATTAAAATATAGTAATATCTTATTCAAGCAAAGCTTATGCATAATGTATACCAAAAGTATAAAGAATAATATTTTTAAACCCCCTGTGTAACCACCAGCAACTTAAACAGTGCCAGTACTGTAGTTGCCCCCAACTTGCCCTCCACGATTACACCCACTTCCTTCTATCCCAGAGGTAACCACTATCCTGAAATTTATGTTCTTCATTTCTTGCTTTTCTCTATAGTTTTGCCAAATACAGAAATATATATTTTAATAAAATATTGCTAATAAAATTTTTAAACTTGGTGAAATTTTACCTCATGCAGAGAATCTACTCGATGAAATATTTCTGGCACCACTGAAGTTCCACATCCATTAACAACAGTATTTCATCACCGAAAATGTACAGTGTCACTTCTAATGGGAAACATTTATTGGCACCCATGTAGTCAGCTTCAAGTTCTCATCAGATAAAAATTTCGTTGTGACAATCACAGCCTAATTCATCTTGAATGTTTTGAGAGACTTATTTGTAGCACTGATTTTTATCATCTGGCATAAATGTAGCTTTTCATCTTCCTGCAAATTTTCTCTTCTGTGTTTTCAAAACCACCCAAATACACTGACTTTGAGTAAAGTATGTTATTTTTTTCTCATTTTAAAAACAATATATTCCTTTCTGGGGAAAATTCATTTGCCCCACAATATTTTTAAAACCTCAACCTTGCAATTTAAGCGAATTTGCAAATTTATAACCATGTGGACTATTCACATAGGCTCATCAGCTTGGTCCTCAATGAGAATGGATAATGTATAGTGGATTCATATTTCAAAATTTACCTGTGAAGGAAAGCCCCCTTGTGTCCATTTACCACCCTCTGGATGGACACACACACACACACACACACACACACACACACACACACACAAACACAAGCATACAAATGTATGTTCACATATGGCAGCCTTGAGATGGAAGTAAGATATTTATATCTGAACTGTCAAATTACAAATACTTCCATTTTTAAAATGCCATAAATAAAATACCAAAGCAAATGAAAAAAGGAAAATAATATTTACAACCTAAAGGACAAATGGTACATGAATTCAAAAAGTATATTAATATACAATTTTTAAAAAATGGAAAAAGTCTTCCATCTTAATACATGATTTTTTAACCAGAAAACTACAAATAATAAAAACATATACAAGACAAAGAAAAGGAAGAAAATGTCCAAATGGGAAATGAACAAAGGAGGGGGAAAGGAACAAAGGGACAAGAGAAATAAGAAATGGAAGGAAAAAATGGAAGCAAAGGTTTTGTAAATAGGGAGTGAGGAGGAGGGGAGGGGAGGGGAGGGGAAAAAAAGCAGCTACAAGATATATCATGTACAGGTACAAATCCCCTATGATGAATGTTATCACTATGTACACCTAAAAGGTACCATTAAAATAAAATTTAAAAAAAAACTACTTAAGATGGAAGGGTTTACAAAAAACATCCTATGGTAGCTGTTTCACACTATAAATTATAGCCTTAAAATATTTACTGCCTATATCCCTCCACTTTTCTTTTCAGTGATGGGCCTAAGCATTTAGGTCTTGGGTAGCTGACTCTGTTGGTTTTATCAGAAACAATATAAACAGTATAAATATCAACCACAGATGACTAGTTAAATAAAATCTGACACATCTGAGTCATCTCTGTAAGTCTTTAAGACAGTGCTTATTTAAAAGGTGATTCAAAATGTTAAAAGATGTTAAAAAGATATGATAAAGAACTAAAGAAATAAAATACATGTATGTGCGACTTTTCAGAAAAAGGGTAAAAAACACAGCTCACATAGTTTTATGTATATATAAGGTATATCCTACAAAGTTCTTTCTGGATAATAGAATAAAAAGTAGCATTTGCTTTATTAACGTTTCTAAAAGCTATATATTAATTTAAAACCGTCATTTCAAAATTAAATAACCTAATACACTAAATAACAGCTTTCGGTATGTATATGAATGTTTGAATTTTGCAAAATTTTAAAAATATTAACCTTCTTAATCTATTTTAAATGATTTTATATATAAATAGTATTCATATTTTATATACCATATATAGTAAAATAAAGTACTTCTGTTCTCATGAAGGTATTGCATCAATATTTCGCTTATTACTAAAATGTATTATATTGGGAATTCATCTTCTAACCTGTTCCATTGGTATGAACGAATCCTCAGTTGCCCAGGAAATATCACAAAGAATCAACAACTGGGACCTGATCTTACTAAAAAGCTTTTGCACAGCAAAAGAAACCACCAACAGAGAGAGGAGACAACCCACAGAGTGGGAAAAATTTTTTGCCAGCTATTCCTCTGACAAAGGAATAACATCTCGAATATATAAAGAGGTCAAAAAAATCAGACCCCCCAAATTTAAAGACCCAATCCAAAAGTGGGCAGCAGAAATGAATAGACACTTCTCAGATGAAGAAGTAGAAACAGCAGATAGACATGAAAAAATGTTCAACATTGCTCGTCATTCGAGAGATGCAAATTAAAACAACCCTGAGATTCCATCTCACTCCAGAAAGAATGGCTATTATCAACAAATCAGCCAATAACAAATGCTGGAGGGGCTGTGGAGAAAAAGGAACCCTTCTCCACTGTTGGTGGGAATGTAGACTGGTGCAACTGCTATGGAAATCAGTGTGGAGATTCCTCAGGGAACTAGGAATAGAGATTCCATTTGACCCAGCTATTCCACTTCTTGGTATCTTCCCAAAAGATTTAAAAGCACCATACCACAGTGATATATGCACCCCTATGTTTATAGCGGCACAGTCTGTAATAGCTAAATCTTGGAAACAGCCCAAATGCCCATCAACAGCAGAATGGATAAAGAAAATGAGGGTTTTTTTTAATATAATGGAGTACTACTCTGCCATAAAGAATGATAAGCTTGAGATATTCCTAGGTAAATGGATGCATCTTGAGACCATACTCACTCTAAAGTGAAATAAATCAGACACACATGTTTAAATATCGCATAGTTTCTCTGGTGTGAGAAACTGAAGTGTATATAAAGACTAAAATGTATTATATTGGGAAAGGGAAGAAAATGTCCAAATGGGAAAGGGAACAAGGGAGCGAGAATGGAACAGAGGACAAGAGAAATAAGAAATGGAAGGAAAAAATGGAAACAAAGCTTTTGTAGATAGGGAGGTGGGAGGGGGTGAGGGGAGGGGAATGGGAAAAAAAGAAGCAACAAGATACGTCATGTACAGGTACAAATCCCCTATGATGAATGTTATCACTATGTATATCTAAAATGCACCATTAAAATAAAATTTTAAAAAAATAGCGCATTTGAAATGTCTTTTAACAAAGAAGCACTTTCCAAATGAAAACTTGCATACATCGCCAATATATTAAAATATACTTTAGATTTCTCGGTAGGTTCGTATTTACAATATTTACTGATTTTATAGCTAATCCAGAAAGGCAAAAAGGCTGTTTGAAAGAGATTTGAAGTGAAGTAATTCTAGTAACATTTGCCTCCAATCAGCTGTAACATTTATTTCTGAACTGTTTTTAGTTTGCACTACACCCGTAAAATAATGACTCATACAGTGAAGTTATAAATGGTAATAGATTTTTAACACGTTGTCTTTCATTCTCAAGAGTTTTCAATCACATTGCCCCAGAAGCATGAAAGACTGTGACTGCCAATTTGTCAAAAGCACATTTAAGGAGAGGACCATGAAAAGGCTCCGAATTTAATTTTTATGTAAAACGTACACATATCCTCACAGTTTACATTTTTAAACTATCGTTAAAGCCTTCTCTGTACACATGGCTGCTTTTTAAGTTTCTTATTTTTCTTACACCATCCACATCTAACCATCATGTATAAATTGTATTATCAGTTTCTTTAAAGCATAGCAATAATTTAAAATACTTAGGAAGAAATTTGGTTTTGGATACCGTCTAGGTTTTACGTATCTCTTCCTAGTAATTTACCATGTGCCCCCCCAAGCTAATTTTAACCAAACATTTTTGAAGCACTAAAGAAGATAGTCCTAATTTTCACCAAAAATATTCGAAGCACTTAAACTACTTCCTTAGAAACATTTCTTCTTGTACTGGCATTTCATGGGTTAACAATATTTAATCCAATTGCATGAACAATTTTATATTAAACTTAATTTAATATTTAAAAAACAACAGCAACACCCAACATAAATAAGGTTGAAAACAAACACAAATGGCTCTTGATTAGCACGGAATACAACCACAGGTAGCAGAACGGTATGGTCGCCATGCAAGTAGCCCCCTGAGCGTGAGCATCCATATGCTGGGCATCAGCCAGTGGATACTCAGAGAAAGCAGGCCATTTCATTGTCCAGGGAATCACTAAGTGTACATCTACACCATTTCTATTGTACTACTTATTTAATAATATTTGGGGGCTGGGGATTTAGCTCAGTGGTTAAAGTGCTTGCCTTGCAAGCACAAGGACCCGAGTTCGATCCCCAGGACCAAAAAGAAAAAGAAAAAGTAAAAAAAAAAAAAATAATAATACTTGGACTCCCTGTCATAAATGTAAAATGCAGAGAAAACGTAACATACTTACTAAATCTATCTAGGATATCATTTTACTGGTTGCTATTAAAATATGACTATGCGTTCAACTGACTACACTGAAGAGACCAATCACCAAGCAGATGTGTCTGAAACTTGACTAATATTTGACTGATCTCTATGCAAGAGTGCTGAATCATCCATTAATAAATATGGATGCCTTTCTTTATGAGCTCCTCAAACATGCAACAAACTGCAAGGTTCTGAAAGTATAATGATAAAAAAGATCCAGTCCTCTGTAGAGCTTTGGGTTTAGAGTGGTAGTTTCCCAACTGTTTGTTCATCTATCTCTACCAGTAAAAATACTTGAGGATTATTTCTCTCCGTATGTCTATATCTACATCTGTATTACTTACCTATTAGATACATATATGCAAATGTATATTAAAATAAATATTTACAAATTACATGTATGTACATATGTATAAGATATGTGTACTCTTGGAATTCTTGGATTTAAGAGTGAAGAAAATATTTTCTAGTCCACTGTTCTAGTTCCACTGTTCTAGTCCACTGTATACACAGACCATAAAAAGAAGTGAATGTATTTTTTAAACATGACCAGTACAAATATATAGTAATCCAGTTGATTAAACAAAATTGTAAGATCAGCAATATATACAGTGATTCAAAGTATATTTCATGGTGTAACTACATCAAAAACAAACAAACCTGTCCTCAAAAGGTAACAAACTGGTAGAAACATAGTTTTACAACATATTTTTAGAGGTTTTAAAATTATATTTTAAGGAATGTTCATGGAGTCTCTGCAAAATCCTAGCATTCACCAGTTAATGGTTAGAAGTCCATTTCTCTTTCACTTATTTATGACACAATTAATATTGTCTTAAGAAAATGCTCATGAAGTTGAACAATAAAGTATGTTCTTACAGGTTTTCTTTCAGCGCTGTAGAAATCCATGTATTTTTCAAAGAGTTGAAAAAACCAGTTCAAGTCTTTTTTAAAAATCCTATACATTTTAAAATCACACTGTTGGTGTCAGATTGGAGAAAAAAATATAAAACTGAACCATTATTAAGCCATTCCTCATCTACGTCACCTCATTAGCACAATTAAATATGATTTATGGTTTGGAAAGTGAAAGAAAGAGAGGACAGAAGTGACAGTAGAGAGAAATAGGAAGTGGAAAGAACAAATCAACATAAAGATTTCCCATGTTATCTGTCATCTAGAATTCAAAGATGACAGTGAGTTCTCCCCATAAGAATCACCATACATAGCTTTTCAGAAACGAATATGATAACACTGTGACACATGATTTTGTTTTCTCATAAAACTTGAAAAATCATTTAGATTTTTTCCCAAACTTTTAAAGACACTTGCAAATTACAATGGCTCATGCAAGAGAATTCAACTTAGACTATGTAAACATAAAACAAAGAATAAAACTTCTGTTGGAATAAACTGCAGCTCTCTTGTCCTGCACAGTAGGTCTAGTGTAATTAGCTGATTAGAAATTGGGATAATAAGTCACTAGCACTCATCAATTTAAATTGGATACAGGAGGCCAATACTGACAGTAAAGCTATGGTGAAAGAATTTCCAGGCTGACTAAATATCACATCTGGGTGAAGCATGTCTGCTCTTTTCTTTTTCTTTTATTTAGCAAATATTGCATGGGATGAAGGAATGTCAAGGCTAATCTCTCTGAAACAGATGCAAAACACATGCATTTGCACTAGCTCAAAGCAAGGTTACAGACACTAGAGGCACTGTTGTGGTTTGGCAGTTAAGATCTTCCGTTTCATTAGTTTGTGGTTCAAAGATACTACCACATTTAGGAAAGGATGCTGCCTTTTTGGTGACTGGTGTGTTAAAAGTCCTGAAAGCTAAAGAGTGGAAAGATCCATGTGTTTCAAAGCACCATGTGTTTAAATGTTTTAAACTGAGAGAAATTCTGTCACAGTAAAAACACACGTTTTAAGCAAAAATTCTTTGCAGAATGTCCACCAACCACTTGCCCTGATTTTACTTGCTATTGTTTATGAGGGAAGGAACAACCAGAATTTGACCTTCCGAATCACTAAAAATCTTGGAAAAGAGAAAGGGCACCATGTGACAGAAGCCAAGGACTTCTTCTTAATCTCAAGAATAATGTGAGTTAGGGGGAGAAATCCTATAACAGGGACTTAGAGACCAGGCCTGCCAATGCCCAAAGGATAAATGAAAGCAGGTTGAAGCTTGGTAGCTCTGTCTTCATTTCGTATCTATCTCTTTCATTACCTTAAAACTTTGTACAAAGGCATGGTAATTATTTAAAGAATGTCTGTCTAGAATGACGTATGTACAAGAAAATTCATGCCAGGACCAACAGGTGCTTGAATAAGTGATGGTACATCTATATAATGGGCTACTAGGCAACAATGAAAATAAATAAGCCTACCCTATAGGTAGAAATATGGAATATTTTCTGTGCTAAAGAAACCATTACATGTACTCAAAAGGAATATATATGCACGCATGCATTTGTGTGTGTGTGTGTGTATCCTCCATATATGCTACAAACTAAATGCTGTGTTCCCCTAAAATCCATGTATCAAAGCTATAATGTGACAGCGCTTGGAGCCGGTGTCTTTAGGAGGCAATTAGGTATGGAAAGTGGGGCTCCCAAGTTGGGAACCATGTCCTTACAAGAAAGAGAGAGCTAGCCCTTTCTCTCTCTGCCCTCTGGGGAGACACGTCAAGATGCCGCCACTGAAAATTGGGAAGAAAACCTTCATCCATAACAGGACAACGCTGGGACCCTAGTATCAGACTTACAGTCTGTAGATATCTGAAAAATAAATTTCATAGTTTAGGGCACCATTTATGGTATTCTGTTACTGGAGCCTAAAGTAAGAAGTAGAATTATGAGTAAATGGACAATTTTCAGAAGATTCATATGTACCTAAAAATAGTGATTCTGTTTGGAAAGATGCATGGGTGATTCCCTCTCAGGCAAGAAATAAGATACTTAATTTTGGGTATATATTTTGAATTTTATGTCACATTCCTGCATTACTATTCAAAAACAGTTAATTATTTAGAGTAACAGTCTTTCTAAGTATAAAGTTGTATTTATGCAACAACATGTAAATATAATTCTTGAAAACACATGAATGTAAAACAAAAGAGTGAATTATAATCCAAGAATAAAGTTCTGTGTATCTGAAAAGAAGAAAAGAAATTAAAAATAGTTGATAACTACACATATCAATATGTAGCAAGATTTCCACCTTAAGTAAGGTCAAACATACATTCATCTTTATTTGATGATCTCAGTATCTGAATATATATTACTCTTATTATCCTAAGAGCAATGAGACATCATCTAGAAATTTACACCAAAGTAGTGTGAAAACTAATCTGACTACATGCCAAAGAATGGATGGGAGTGGAGAATAGAAGGGAGGTAGAGCAGTTAGGAGCCTCTGAGTTGTGGCAGAAGGAATGAACATCAGTAAGATTTGATGGTGGGCTGAATATGGGGGATGAGGGAGAAGGAGTTGCTAAGACTAAATGAATGGCTGCACTATTCCTTGAGATGGCAAACACTGGAGAACAAGGATGGGAAAGACCAGGAGTTTAGCTTGAGAAATGTTTGTAGCGTTATGATCTAGTGAAGAGGACCTGTGAAACAAGTTCTCTGAAACTCAGGGAGGAAATCTGGGGCGGAAGATATGGATGTGATAAGATTTCTGAGGGAGAATGTTGTATCACAGACACTGAAGGAAAGAGTAAAAGGACAAATGCTGCTGAAAATAAAGTAAACATAAAAAATAACCTGCATCTAATATTTTTTATGTTTTTTGCTATGAGTTTGACATTTTTTAAATTAATTCACTTCACATGAAGCCTGAGAAATATTGCCCTGTGAGGTTAGGCAATGGGCCCAGATTCACACATAGAACGTTTCAGAAGAAGCATCTGTCTCTGGCTTAAAAGTTTTCCAAATGCACTGCAAAATCTACTCAGGGAAGAAAGTGTCCAAATGGGAAAGGGAACAAGGGAGGGGGAAAGGAACAGAGGGTCAAGAGAAATAAGAAATGGAAGGAAAAAATGGAAACAAAGATTTTGTAAATAGGAAGGGAGGAGGGGGTGAGGGGAGGGGAATGGGAAAAAAAGAAGCAACAAGGTATATCACGTACAGGTACAAATTCCCAATGATGAATGTTATCAATATGTATATTGAAAATGTACCATTAAAATAAAGTTTAAAAAAAAATCTACTCAGGAACAGCAGATAGAATTCTCTCAAAATTTTGCTCATCTGAATTAAGCTTTCCTGGAATACTTAAAACAAATACTTATTGTCTCCTCCCCAGTCACCAGTTGATCTGCAATTCCACAAGAATGTAGGAGGAAGCAAATAAGATAAAAGTATGTGAAGTCCAATGTATACAGAACCAATATACGTTTTTATAAAAGTATCGTTTAATGGAATAGTTAGGTCTGGGTTCTCATGTTGAGTGTGTTACTAAAAATGATATTGAGTGATTCCTAGATTCTCTAGACCTATTTTTGTTCTAGTTTTCAAATTAAAATAAAAATATGTATTCCTTAACACCAGTGAAAAGATCAGCTGTTAATTCATCATAATTTCATCCCTGACCATCAAAATATAACAATACTAATCACCTAGTATGTATCCTCTTACATGGTTTTTCATAGTATTAATATGATATGAACCATCTACACAAGGAACACACTTTGTTTTTATATGCCTGAGTATATAAATAAGAACTTTACTCTCTTACTGGCTTTTCTTATTTGACAAAGACATTTTGGAAAGCCCAAGAGTACAATGCAGATTCAAATTAAATATATTTTCTAATAACAACATAATATTCTGCAGTGGCAATAGACTATGATACATTTAACTCCTTCCCAAATGATTGACGGTAGAGGTATTGAAATTTTTGTCTTAGAATTTACATAATGCAGAAATCAGTACCTCATATAAATATTTTTTTTTAATTTTTTTATTTTTACCAAGAACATGTATTGGTACATTGTATACATAATGATCATAATCAACATGGTTATTTTGTACCTGTACATGATACATCTTGGTTTTCCCCCCTCTTATTAAAGCATCCAGTATCTTCTAATGTTGCAAACATTTGTCAAAAGAACATATTACATTGTAATATTAACTTATTCTAAAAATTTTTAAATCTATTACAAAGTAACATGTTGATAGATTTTATTAAAAAAAAAAAAAACCTGCTTACTCTCAACTAATTTCCCTGGTTCTTATTTCCTGTATTTAAGGTGTGCCGAAGTACTAAGAAAATAATTTTCACATGTTCCCAAAATCAAACCTACAAAACAATTAATTACATTCTTTCGTTAAAAAAACCTTTTCTCCAGACTTTACTAGTTTAATTAGTGAGACAACCATTCATTTCACTGACCAAGAAGGATATTCAGATCCAAAAACACAGCTTCCCCTTATCATAGAGAATGAACTATTTATCTTCTGTCTAACACCAACTTGAATACTGGATGCAATGGCTCTCATCCACTTTAAGATATAACCTAGAAACTCTTTGCGCTACTTACTTCATCAACATTTTTCCTTCTTCAGTGGACTTTCCCATCAATATACAAAAATCTTGCAATTCCATTCACTTAAAAATGTACAACTCTGGGGCTGGGGATTTAGCTCAGTGATTAGAGTGCTTGCCTTGGAAGCACAAGGGCCTGAGTTCGATCCCCGGCACCACAAAAAAAAAAATGTACAACTCCGTGACTCCTCTTTCCCTTGAACCCATTTCTCCGCTCTCCTTTATGGAAAATGCCTCTGAAAATGATATCGATGTCTATACTTATTCCCTCTCTTTTTTCCCCTTTTCTCTTGATCCCACTCCATCACTACCGCCCTCTCAAGGCAGGTCTTTACAAAGTCACTGTAAGAAAGAATTCCATCTTGCCAAGCCTAATGACCCTTTTTCTTCATCCTAATTCATCAGCAGCATTTGGTCTAGTCCCTAATTCCTTTAGACAGTTCTTTTGTTTCTCTCGCAGTTTAGCACCTCTCAAGGGTTCCCTCTATTTCACTTGCTACTTCTTCTCAGTGGTTTTTGCTGCTTCAGCACACCTTCACCCCACTGAAATGCAAGCACAATGGAAAGAAGGCTTTGTCTTTGCTGTTGTTTGCTTTGCTAACCATTCAATATCTCAGTAGTTCTATATTAGCATAACAAAAAGTTGGTTTTTCACTAACTGTCAAAGTAGATACGGTTAATTCTGGCAATACAGACCCACAGGAATTCCTGGTATAATTTGTAAAATGTCTAAACAATCAATTATGTTCTCTCTCTCTCTCTCTCTCTCTCTCTCTCTCACACACACACACACACACACACACACACACACACACTTCTCCAGACTTTCCTAATTTATCGTATTAGCCAGTTTTTCCATTACTGGACACAATACTCAACACCCACTACTTAAAGGAAGAGAGGTTAATGTGGCCCTGTTCTAAGAAGATTCAGGGCGTGGCTGGCTGCTCCAAGGCCACCGAATAGCAGTGAGGAGCGGCAGAGCAGCACTGCTTCCTTCTTGGTGGCTGGGGACAACGCAGGGCAGCAGCCTGAGAGTGAGGGCTGAAGGCCACGCCTCCATGGCCCACCCAGAAATGACCCATCCTACAGGTGGATCCTAAAGCCAATCAGATTGATGTTCCATCCTAACTACTACTGTCTACATTTAATCAGTCACCAACTCAGATGAGGTTTCATATTCACCGTATTCCCTCCTACCGGATCCCTCGGCCCCATCCTTCCGTATACAAACTGATCTTCATGTAGTTAAGAGATGAATCTCTCTCAAACAGAAGATCAAGCATGGTCTCTTACAATCTGTAAATGTTAGTAGCTAAACATTACGATATAATATTATTAGTGTAGAACAACTTATAAAATACAAACTACTCTGCCTGGACTTCAAGAATCTACTAAACGAAGAATGTCCCTCCCCTCATTGCTTTTTCTATATCTACCTCTCAATATATCCATTAAACCAAACCATCCCTTTCTCCTTCATCTAGCAGTGCCTGATTTCATAGGATCCTCTTAACTCAGAAGAAAAGAAGTAATAAAATAGCTTCAATAAAATTGTTCAAATTTATGCAATCCATCTGATGCCATATTTAGCAATTATTAAAACTTTACATTTTAAGTGATACCATTATGCAGACAAACTAGTTCATGAGAATAGCCTATTTGTTGCATATTCTTAAATCTTGAACTGAAATGCAAAATATTTTCATCTGGATTTTGTAGAGCAAAGTAATTGATGATGTTTTCCAATGATAAACTACAGAGGTTGTCACTTTCTACACACAGGGGTGCACTAATTAATCTTGAGTGTCCTTCTGGGACAGAGAATGTAAGCAATGTGCACAAAGGAGGGAAATAATAACTCAACAGAAAATATGTACAGAGACAACAGACTAAACAAATACAATGAATATTATCGTTGATATCTAGTGTCACTATTGGAGTTCACTTTGAGGGTATTATTGAATTCCCAGGCCTAATCCTGAAACACAATTTTATGAATTCCACAGCATTCTATGGAGAATATGCATAAAGAGGAATGTGGAGCTTCTGTTGATGCACCGACTGGCAATGGGAATACTACGAGTACTATCTTGTTTTCGTAGACTAATCAGTATTATAGTGCAAGCAGCCAGGACAGGAAGTTGGAGTCATTTGCTGTGTACTCCAGAACTGAGGCTCTATCAAGAGCCCCTCTCTGTCAGCCTCAGTTTCTTCACCTGTCTGTAAAGGGGGATTCCAAGGGGTTGATCACCCTGAACTCTGAATATTTCAAAGCTCCATCCAGCCACCAACTTCCCTCCTGTTTAAATACTACATAGACAGTTAACCAAAAGTAATTTTCCATTTTAATATAAATCAACCACAATACTGTAAATAAAATACTTTAGATAGTTAGGTATGTATGACAAAATAATTATAAAGATTGTACTGACTTTAAATGTGACTTTTCTGGTGAAGACCAAGCTAGGCACCACGACCTCTAGTTGAACTGCCTGGACATGTTGTCTTTTTGAAGGACATGATAGAGGTGATATGCTTTTGTTAATTACACAGTTTTTCATATTCTTTTAAGTCATCTGATAGTGTTTCTATTAGCTCCTTTTCTATGGAATGAGACTACCTTACTTGCTTATACCTTTCATGTCAACCTTGGATTCTCATTTGTGTGCTTATGACAAGTAAACGAGCCTAGCTGGTGGAGAGCCTTACATAAAATGAAATGCTATAGTGCTGGGAATTCCTCTTTAATTTTAACTTTAAACTCGATCTTTCGGCTGCATGACTGACCACCTTATTATTACCTGTACAGCAAAATGTCCCACTGATAGTGAATGTCTGAGGTCCACAGAACAGAGACAATCCCTGCCATTGTGCACCATAGTCTAATCTGCCAAGGAAATGCACAGGCATTGACAACCATTTCTTCCCAAAGTAAAGGCATTTTGCAAAGAAAAAATGCATGTCTATCACTTCTCCTTTTTACTGTACATTATTTTATACCTATTGAACTTTGCTTACAATGGAATTTTTTCTCATTTTTCCTTTTATTTTGTTGAAATACAGTATAAAGAATATTATCTATAGCTTTTTTTATAGACCACCAATACAAACATTTTATCTTTATTAAATATAATATACCAGGTCTTAAGACTCCTACTCTTTTAAAAAGTGAGCAAAAGTAATTTATGGTAGAACCATTTGTGGCATCCAAAAATGGTTGTAGTTTTTATTTTTGTTTGGAGGTTCAGAGCAAAGGTTCAAAAAGTTACTCTTTTTTGATAAGTATATCATACACTTTTTAAAACTTCTATTATTCTAATATACACTTTTATCTTAATTCTCTATGCCGGGAGAGGGGAGCCAACTTTATCTACAATGGGCCAGTACATATTTTGGTTTTATGGGCCATACAGTTTCTGTTACAATCAGTTAACTTTGTCTATTGTAGCACAAAACCAGTCATAAGCAATAGTGAACAGACGAGCATGTCTGTGCTCCAATAAAATATTTCCTACACCAATACACACCAGGATGAACTTGGCCCATGGGTAATGGGTTTCTCAACTTTGGCTCTATGTCCAAATCATAAATATGGGAAGCCAAGATATACTGATTCAGAACAACCTTTCCTACCAGGTATGCTACCTTGGGCATGTCTCTTAAACTGAGATTTCTCATTTGTAATTTGAAGGAGGTTGGTCTAGGTGAATCTTATTAAATTTCGGTATTTTTATAGTCACTAAATCTTAGGCATTCTCATTTGCAAAATATTTTCTTTTTATCACTTTACTTCAGGAAGTAAACCTTTACAACAATTCAATAAAATTTCTGAGTAGTTATGAGTGAAATTCTCCATTATTCCTGGATCGACTTTCCATGCTGGACAGAGAGCTTTTGAGGATGATCTGATACCACCTGAATTGCTACATGGAGGCAGAGAAAAGGCTGCTAATCTGCCCAGCCAGAAATATGCTCCTTTCTTTACAATTCATAGCCCTACTTCTGAAGAAAGAAGTGGAGCTGGGAAAACTGCCTATCTACATGCAGAAGATTGAATCTAGACCCATTATCTCTCACCATGCAATAAACTAAAATCAGATCTAAACCCTAGAATAGAAATAATTTGCTAGAAGACAAAATAGGTAAAACACTTGAAGATATAGGTATAGAAAAAAACTTTCTGAATATAACCCCAGTTGCACAAATAATAATACCAAGAATCAACAAATGGGATCCCAACAAATTAAAAAGCTTCTGCACAGCAAGGCCAATACAGTGAAGAGACAATCCACAGAATGGGAAGAAAATTTTGCCAGCTATTCCTCAAAGGATTAATATCTAGAACATATAAATAACTCAAAAAATTAGACCCAGAATTTAAGACCCAATCAAAAAAATAGGTATGTGAAATAAATAGACACTTCTTAGATGAAGAAATACAAATGGCCAATTAATACATGGAAAAATGTTCAACATCGCTGGCCATTTGATAAATGCAAACAATGCTGAGATTCCATCTGACCCCAGAAAGAATGGCTACCACCAAGAGAGCAATCAATAATATATGCTGGTGAGGCTGTGAGGAGAAAGGAAGCCCTCTTTATTTTTGGTGGGACTGTAAACTGATACAATCAGTATAGAAATCAGTATGAAGATTCCTCAAGAAACTAAAAGCAGAAATTCCGTTTGACACAGGTATTCTCCTTCTACTTATTTTCCCAAAAGAATTAAAGACATTGTACTACAGTGATGTATGCATACCCATGATTATAGCAATGCAATTCACAATAGCTAAATCTTGGAAACAGTCTATATGCCTATCAACAGATAAATAAATAAAGAAAATGTGGTATTTATATACAAATGGAGTACTAGTCTGTTATAAAGAGGATAAACTTAAGTTATTTTAGGACAATGGATGAACTGTGAGACTGTAATGCTAGTGAAGTAAATCAGACACACAGCGTATCCCACCTGGTCTCTCTCATATGAAAATAAAGTCTGAAATAAATAAATATATGAAAATAAACTCTTAATACATAAATAAAGTCTGAAATAAAAGGCAGATAACAGGATGGGAAAAACGTTACAGTAATTCAGTATGGACAATGTATCTAAAAGTATCATCTTGACTCGTACAACTGTCCTACATGCTTTACATGTTTTTTTGCCTATTAATCTGGTTTTGTAATCCAAATATATGATAAATAACCTTTATAAAGTCTTATACAACAAATAAATGAATCTGCTGCTGGCAGAATAGAAGAGGATAAGGGAAGAGAAAAAAGAATTAAAATGCATTATGTACTTGTACCAACTCCCTACAAAGAATGTAATCATTATGTACTGCAAACATGTACTAATAAAATTTTTGAGGTGGTGTACTTTCTTCCTTTTAAATAGATGTATTGAGATGAAATTCACACAACATAAAATTGATCATTTTAAAGTGAAAAATTCAGTAGTTTTTTTTGTTTGTTTGTTTTGTTTTTTTTTTGTGCTGGGGATCGAACTCAGGGTGTTGCGCTTGCAAGCCAAGCACTCTAACCATCAGTAGTATTTTGTACATTTGCAATGTAGTGCAATCACCTTCACTTTCTAGTTGCAAGGTATTTCCATTTTCTGCAGAGTAAAATAGTTTGCCCCTGTACCTTCTTTCCTGCATTCCCCTTCCTACCCAGTTGTTGGCAGTCACAAGTCTGCACTGTCTCTACGTATTTATCTATTCTGGATATTTCACGTAATAGTATCATAGAGTGTGTGACCTTTTATGTTTGACTTCATGCACTTAGCATAATGTTGGGACATTCATCCATATGCTAACATGTATTTCTTTCTTCTTTTAAAACTTGTTTTTTTATTATGGTAAATATTCATAATGTAAAATTTACCATCTTACATTTTAAATGTACAGTTCAAGATACTAAATGCATTCGTAATGTTTCATGAAAAAAATAAAGAAGTGAGCTTCAGGAGAAAAATAAGCCTTTATTCTTTCAACTTTCGAGATACATAAGTGATCAGTATGGTTATGTGACAGTTTTACTCAAAATGTTTGTCATTTTGATAATAATATGGGAATCCTATTAACTGAGCAGAAAAGTTGGTAAGATATGCTTTTCACGGTACATTTCCTTCGGTTATCAGTGAATTTATGTGACTTTCTTTCAGGAAACATATAATTTCTTCTATCAGAAAACGAAACTACTCAATTATCGGGGGCACATTTAACAGAATATCTAAGATCAAATTCTGCTTAGCCGCCTAAGGCAATAAAGTCCAGTAAGTAAGGGTGCACGGTTTTTAGAATGCCACTAACAGATGGGTGTTGCTACTTTCAGTTCTAACATGGGTCACAAAAATCTACTTTCCAGTACATTATTGTGTTAGCTGTGAGGGATCTGAGAGCAGCTGTGACAAGTATGTGAAAGTACAAAATAATGAAATAACCCTTTTATTTTTGTCATTATATTTCACGCTTATTAATTTTAATTTCAAGAATTAAGAGAATAAAGAAAAAATAGTAGTCACTGACATTTATCAAATTTATGATCAATATCGTTTTGGAAAATTTATCTTAGATTTTAATAAAAGCTATTTTAACAAAACTTAAAATTTTCAGCATATTTTCTTTATTATTTGTTTTGGCTAGGCATAGTAGAATTAACGTGGGAGACTGAAATTGGCTATACATTATAGAATGGTTGTTTGTAGCCTAGAAAAAAAGAGAGAGGAGAAGGAAAAAGTAGATTCTAGATCTTTAATTATGGGGAATTTCATTCCAGATTCAATAATCTGTGGGGGCTTTTCTTGCTCATGAAAAACACTTTCTAAGGGAAAAGACGAATACCCAAACCCACTTTCAGCTGTTTTTACCTTCATTCTACTTGTGTTAAACTCAGAGATCTGAACTATCATAATAGAAAATTTTGGGTAAGCATGTCCGATATTCACTTCCTATTTTATAACTTTAAGTTACGGAAGTTTATGAAGCTAGATCACATTACGAAGGCAGACTAAGTTAAGTATGTATGCGAAGTACAATTTTTTAGATTATTAATCATGTCATACATTAAATTCCTTTGGGAGATACCATAAGAAATGATTTACAATGACCTCAGTGGAATACATGTTAATTTTATTTCACTATTTACTTTTTGTTCATTTCAGGGTAGAAAAGGGGTTTTCTACATGTTTTATATTTTAGCAAATTCTAGTTTAGCTAATATTCATTAAATGGACTGTTTTTCAACCAAAACTTTAATATAACTTCAGTTAAACGATGGTAGATGTTTATCAAGACATCATCAAAGAACTATGTTGAAATGCTTTTGGAATCTTAAATATTCAACTAGGAGATGCAATATGGCTGTTCTTTCAGTACATTTTAAAGATCAAATTATAGCCCCCCCATCAAAACAATGTATTTCATCACACATCTAGTCAACCTATATGCTCAAGATCATATTTCATTATAATTGCAGTCAAGTAAAAGTTTCAAACATCTGAGTGGAAAACTTTAAAATAATAAAAATAATACAGTGTTTATAAAATTGAAGGCACACTGTTTTCACCGTATCTTAAAAGAATATGATGAAAAGAACATATAATGAAAAATACAATGAAACATATAATGAAATGACAAAATAGAATGAAAAAGCATACATGGAATGGACATTCTAAAGTAGCTATTATTCTATTTTACTCATAAGGAAAATGAGGACCAATGAGATTAAGTAACTTGCTCACGAAGTTGGCAACACAGCTAATTTGAAGAGAATCTGACTGGGCTCTAGCACATATATTCATAAACAATGTGCTGTGCTAATTCAATGTGTTTCCCCTTGGTGAGCAAGTCTACATTCCTTCTTATCCTAACAGAGGTAGTCTTTAAAATTTTATATTAAAAATGTTAAAAAAAATTACTCATGTAGAGAAATCTCTGTAGCTAAGACTAATTAGTTGCAGGAAATACTCCTTCTTATAAATTAATATAGTTTCCAAGACTTAGCTATTACAAATTGTGTTGCTATGAACATGGTGGTGCATACGTCCTTGTGGTATGACGATTTTAATTCTTCTGGGAAGATCCCCAGTAGGGGAATAGCTGGGTCAAATGGAACCTCCAGTTGTAGTTTTTTGAGGAATCTCCATATTGATTTCCACAGTGGCTGGACCAGTCTACAATCCCACCA
>PVJO010007897.1:0-78693 GCA_004026905.1 Hystrix cristata | reverse complement strand
TTTTTGTCTCCTCTGCCAGTGCTTGTTTTAATGGCAGGTCTGTGGCTCCTGCTGGGGAGCACGCAGCAGGCAGCCCCCCTGCAGGACTCCTCTCAGCATAGAAAGAGGTCACTGAGGACAGTGAGGTGTCTTATTCTAGCATTACTATCTGGTTTCTAAGGAATGTGGTCTGTGGTAACACCCTGGAATCTGGAGAGAACTAATTACGATTATCTTTTGTCTTTTTAAAGTGATGATTATTTGCCGAGGAGAAATGTGTAAAAATGTTCAGTTGTTTTTGGACAAGAAGCGATGTTAGAGTACATTAATTACATGTCAAGCACTAAAGCATGAGACACAACATACCTGAGTAGACTGAGATTGTGGTGAGAACCGGGCTACCAAAATTAAGCAATATTTTTCTAAATCACAAAACTATTGACTGGTAGATACATGACCATTTTATTATACTATCTCTCCAAAATGTAAATTTTTGGAAAAAGACTTGTAAATGTCACTTATCTATTGCTAATACTCTACAATGTATTGGGTTGTGATAAAAGGTCTGTTTCACAGATCCTGCAGGCTGGGATCTCAGGCCGGGTGGTTCTGGCCCTGGTGTGTCATGGGGTTGAAGTCATGGCATCCACAGGGCCTCAGAGTTGCCTGGACAGATTTGTTTGTGTAGAGGATCCACTTCCTGCAAGGCTCACTCACATGTGTGTGGGAGGCCTCCGGCCCTCCCTAGCAGACAAGAGGATTCAAACCAAAGCCCAGCGAACTGCAGGAGGGTGAGTGGCGGAGCTGAGGCTCAGGGAGCTCTTGGGGGTGAGTGGTGAGCTCCTCCTGCCTAAGAGTTACTGGGATGCCTGGCACTAGTAAGTATTCTAAATACTTACAAGGAGAGTGAGTGAGTTGATGTATAGGAAAAGAGATGATTATACAAATGAATAAAGAAAATATTTTTAGTGGCCACTTAGCAGGCTCTCAATATCAGGAATCATGAAATTTGCCTTGAATTCTCTCAATTCCATTAGAAGAAATTGAAAATTTGCTTTAAAAATATGTTACCAACAATAACCTTAGAAGGTATAGAAAATCTGATTCAGTATATAGCCACTTGAAATTGAGTCAGGAATTTAAACTTTTCCATAAAATGTAATTTCCAGTCTGAGACAATCTTGCTGGCAAGTTCTATGAAAACTTAAAGAAAAGTAACTTCGTTACACAAAATGTTCTGTAAAGTTTTAAACCTCTCCGTTATTTTAGAGGATAGGTATAATACTGACTCCACAACCAAAAGGAGCCAACACAGAAAGGAAATTATAGAGCCATTTCACCAAGAGGGGTAAAGTCATTAAAATAACCAAGCAAAACCAAAAATATTTTCAACATGCATTACCACGGAATGGGTGCTATGAGCAGCATGTTTGTGCCCCTCATTCAATTGCTAAAATCCTAACCCCAAATGGGGTGGCCTCGGGAAATAAGGACCAGGTCACCAGGGGGCAGCGAGAGCCTGGTAAGGACGGGAAGCGCAGCGGCCGCAGTCCTGCGAGGAGCAGCGAAGGGCTGTGGCTTCTGAGCCAGGGGAAAGGCTCTCCCTGGAACCGGGCCGCGCTGGCCTGGCAGTCAGACTTCCAGCCTCTGGAACTATAAAAATCAAATGTTTGTCGTTCAGCCATCAATCCCGCGTATTCTGTTACAGCAATCCGGACTGACTGAAAAGCTGGGCCTGATTCCACATGTATCGATGAACGGGTCTCATTCACTGAAGTCAGCTCCTTCCTCCCTGCAGCCGGTCCGGCTCCTGGGTGCACGGTCAGGATGGACTCGCCCCGGAATTGTTCCCTGCTCTCGGCACAGTGCAGCCCCGGGGAGCGGGAGGAGCAGGGCTAGGCGCTGTCACCCAGAATGAGAAGGACGCTGAGATGAGAAATTAAAGGAGGTGGTAGAAGAGCAAGAAAGGACAAAACATGTTTACTAATTCTGGGTCAAAGAATTTTATTAGGCAAAACTGGAGCGGGAAGGCTACGCTGGAGATGCCGGGGCTCGAACCCGGGGCCTCATACATGCGAAGCATGCGCTCTACCACTGAGCTACATCCCCAGGCCGGCAGCGCGGCGGCGGTTCAGGGTGTCCAGGCCGCGGTCCAGCGCGTCCGCGCGGCTTCGGGCTCCTCCCGGCTCGTGCTCCCGGGACGCCGCTCACCTCTGGCGGGTCCGAGGCTCGTGGGCCCCGCCGCGGCTCTCGGAGACCGGGCGCCAGCAGGAGTGTGCCGCCCGGAGGAGTCGGAAGGTCCACGCAGGACCTGCACGCGCGTGTGTGGTGCCGTGTTCGTACGCGCCAGACCTTGAGCGCACTTAAGGCGACCTGCGGCGGGCGATCCGCTAAGTCACCGCGCGGCCCCGAAGCGGGAGGCGCTGTCCAGCGCGGAAAAGACGGAGCGGCCGAGCCACAAACAGACTCCAGAGAGCTGGAGCGCGTGTTGCCAGCGCCAGCGTGGATCGCGGCTGCCCGGCGGGACCGCAGCGGCGGACCCCGGACGCGAGGCCCCGCCGGGAAGCGACGGGCGCGGGGCGAATGCGCGCGGGGGTTTTCCCCGCGGACCTGGCCGGGCGACTGCGGCGGGGCACCGCGCTGAGCGGGTCCGCCCGAGGTGCGGGCGGCAATGACGCGCGACAGACGGGCCGGCGGTGGGCTGCGCCGGGCTGGGCAACGCGAGAAATCTTCCGCTCCATTTCCGCGCAATTTTGCTGTGATCCTAAAACCTCTGAGAATAAAGGACGAGCGGCCTGAGGGAGGTGACACGGGGCCACGCCGTTCCACGAGCGTCTCCACAGGGGAGAAACGAAGGACCGGCCCGCCGGCCGTTTCCACCGAGCAGCGGGCCTCGCCCGGCCTCGGGCAGCACGTGAGGTCCGGGCTTCCGGCTGCTGCGGCGGGTCCCGCTTCGGGCGGGACGGACGCTCCGGCAAGACGGAGTCTCGGTGCTGCTGCGGACAAAATCAAGAGATTTCGGCGCCTTCGTCACTCCTCTTTCTCAGCGGCTCCCTTCGGACAGACCCTGCCCGGCCCTCGCCCTGCCCTTCGCGCGCCGGAGGGAAGGTGGGCGGGGACGAGAGAACAGCTGTGCTGCTGCCTCCTTCAACAGATCAGAGCACTCTGCATTCGTTAGTTTACTTTTTTTAAAAACAGACCTTTCCTCTGTTAGAGCAGTTTACCGTTCACGGCCAAACCGAATGGGAAGTAGTTCTCAAGTGCCCCTCTGCCCCACAGTCTCCCTTCATACATAGGCACTAGATCTGGCTAATGCTGTGTTAAGAATCTTTGCATCTAAACTCGTGGGAGACATCGGTCTATAGTTTTCTTATGACGTCTTTGGATGAGGTGTTAGGATAATGTTGGCCTCACAGAATGAGTTAGAAAGTATTCCCTCTGCTTCCAGCTTCAGGCAGAAAGTGTGGAAAATTGGTATAATTTCTTCCTAAAGTACCAGGCTTACCAGTATACCCACCAGATCCTAATACAGTATTTTCTGTTTTGCAAGATCGTTGATTATTTTTCAATTTTTAAAATTTATTATTATTATTATTGTGTGTGTGTGTGTGTGTGTGTATGTGTGTGCGCGCGCGCGCGGTGCCGGCCAGCTAGCAAGAGTTCTACCACTGAGCTAAATCCCCAACCCCGATTTCAATTTTTAAAATAGATATAGGTCTTAAACCAGGTGTAGTGGTGTACACCTATAATCCCAGCACTCAAGAGGCTGAGGCGAGAGGATTGGCACCTCCCAGGCCAGCCTGAACTACATAGCAAGACCCTGACTCAAAAAACAAGGTTACTACTACTACTAACAATAATAATAATAATAGAGATATAGGCCTAAACTGGGTGTGGTGGCACGGGCTTGTAACCTCAGCACTCAGGATAGCAAGATTCTTCTTCAAAAAATAAATAAATAAAAGATATAGGCCTATTCGGGCCATCTATTTCCTGTGTGAGTCAGTAAGTGTTTTTTTCTTTTCCTTTTTATTGTAAAATATTTCAACATAATAAGACAAAAGAGAACATTATAATACTAGATGTACCCATTCTTCTCTTTTATTATCAACTGATGGTGTCTCAGTTACTTTTTCATCACTGAAATACAACGCCCAACACAGCGCTCTAAAGAGGAGAAGTCTGTCTCGCACACAGTTTGCGGAGGCGTCAGGCCGCAGCTGGATGGCTCGGGGCAGGGCCGCGGGCAGAGGGCGTGGCGGAAGGGCGGGGCAGGCCGGCAGGACCTGGGAGGACCGGGGAGGGACACAGACCTTCCGGGCCACACCCCAGGACCTGCCCCTCCGACCAGGCTTCACCCCCAAGGTCACATTTACCTGTAAATTTACAAGTGGACTAATCCCCTGCCAAGTATAGCACCCCCAGATCCAGTCACTCTCCAGAGCCCCACCTGTGAGGACACGAGGCTTGGGGGGACATCTAGATGTAGACCACGACAGACGGTAACCTTGCCTCGGGATCATTAGCGCTTTAGTGTGCAATTCTATCTTATGAGCGATTAGAATGAGGCAGAAGATGTACATGGACCAACTCCCCATGATGAATGTAATCTTTATGTACTGCCCACATTTACTAATAAAAATAAAAATGTTTAAAGGTGAGGCAGAAGAGTTGTGCAATTTTAGAGAGTGGGCCGGGTAGTCCCAGGTGATGTAGCAGTAACAACAGAGAATTGACACGACACGTTAGTGCGCGTTATTTCCTACTTAGCTGTTGCATGAACTTTCTTTTTTATGGGTTTTTGTTGCTTCTACACTCACTGTAACATAGATGCAAATTTGTCCTTAAATGATTTCAGTATGGATGCCTCTCTTTTGCTTATATCATTGCTGCTTGTCTTGACTTTATCTGGACAATTTTTTCTTTTAAAAACCCTGGGGGGGGCATCATGGCACATATTCTGAAAGGAGCATTATGGGGAGTGTATAATGCCCACGTTTATTTTTTAAGAAGTTTCTATTGATGAATTATTAATTTTAATTTTATAAGGTTTATTATATTGAACAACATGTACTTAACAGGAAAATAAAATATTGATAAAATAAAATATTAAAAGCTTAATATATACTAAGAGTTTAGAATAAACATCAACATTTTCTAAATTAACTGTTTGCTTACTAAATCTAAAAAATAACAGCAGAAACAAATTCCCATGTGAACTACAATGAAAATACAAACAAAACTCTACCCCAAAAAATAACCTTTACTTCAAATTTCACACCTAAGGCAGTTTTCACACATGAGAATAGCATGTTCCATACACTAATATAGTTTACACATGTGTTCTGTTTTCCCGTCTTCTTCAGTAGCACACACTTGCCATCTTGCCAGCCTTCCTGCTTTCTTAGGAGGTTCTTATGATGTTTCACCTGTACACCAGCCTGCTCCAGAGTTCTGTGGAATTCTTTGGACAGATACATATTGTTCTTCCTCTGTTATAATTGATCATTTTTCAATTCTAGTCCCGATTCTCTAAGAAAATTTCTCTGTGATATTTTGCACTTGTTACTTTCTTTGTAAACTATGAAACTATTTATGCCTGGCATGTTTAGGATTGAATGATCCATGACCACCGGCCAACACTTTGTGTTTCAAGTGACATCATTGTTGCTGCATAACATCAACCACATCTACTCTTCCTTTTGTTTTCTTGTAAAATGTGACCATTTCTGGCTTCATTTTTGTTGAGGATCCACTGTCAATCTTTTTTGTTTGTTTTGAGACAGGGTCTTGCTCCACTCCATAGTCCAGGCTAGTCTAGAACTCACTATGTAGCACAGGCTTACCTTGAACTCACAGGATCCTCCTGCCTCAGCCTCCCAAGTGCTGAGATTACCACCACACCTGACTTCACTATCAATCTTATCATTGTGGTGTAATGTTGACAGTATCAGTACTATTTTGTTTTTCTTCACCATATCGGAGGCCAATGTTGTATCTTTCTGAAATCCAAAGACTGTACTATGCATTTCTCTACTGTGAACTTGCAACATTTTTTCAGGAATTTCGACTTTGTTCTTGGGAATGGGTCCCGTGCTGGTCAGCTGGTGTTCTTTTAGCAAATGTAACATCTGTGTGTAACTGGTGAGCCAATTGTCAAATGCGACATTTCAATTACTGCCTGAGGGGCTGGGGATTTAGCTCAGTGATTAGAGTGCTTGCCTTGCAAGCACAAGGGCCTGAGTTCGATCCCCCACACCCCACACACACAAAAACAAACCAAACAACCACTTTCTGAAATAGATACTACAAGTCTGTTCACAAACTCATACAGTTTATTACTGCAGGAATAAAGACCTGGTGGCTGAGTTCCAGGATAAATGTCTGAATTCAAGGTGTAAACTGTCTTCACATCTTCCAGAGCACATGTTTTTACACCGTATGTGGAGGACTTATTAGCCTATATTGCCGAAAGCTTCAACAATCACAAAATGATGCAAGCTGTTCATCAGTTATCATCTATTCCAACAATGTACAAATTGCTTGACAGTTTGAAACAAAGTTTTCAAAAAATGAGCTAATAGCAGCCAAATTGTCAGAGTTTTCTCTTTCTTGGCAGGTCTTTTTGTCCTCAAAATGCAGGCAATCTGAAGGAAACCGAATCTCTTGGGTATCATCATTGTTCTAAAAATCTCAATGTCACATCTGTTGCTTCTCCATAATCCTTCAGATTCGGATGATTTGGATAGTGAAGTCCTGCTACAAAGGCTTTTAGTTCAGATAGTGATAAATATATTGATAAATATATCACGATAAATATATTTTTGAGTATTACTAATGATGCATATAGAATGTTTTACTTGTATTTTATTACTAGTGTATTTCAAAACATCCTGTAACACATTGTGCATTACAGTTTCCAACACTGAATGGCAGTGTTGGGACTCCATCTGGCAGGTTTCATCCTGCCAAGAATCTAATAACATTTTCCAACCTACTTCTAATGTTGGATCGTGCAGATATATACGACCATTTTGTAGCATTTTGACTAGTTGGATATTTATTTATATTACTGTTTTCTTCTTCATCTGAATAAAGGTCTTCATTCTGTACTTCTCTATTTGCATCTTGCTAACTTCTTTGGCTTACAGCATCCAAGTCTTCATCGGTAGCCTAGTTAACAGATGACTCACTTTCAACCTCCTCCCAAAGTTGTAAAAGCAGATTTTCATGCGATATTGTACCAAATTGGGCTAATTCTACAAGAAAAATCAAAAGAAAGCATTTAATTAAAAAATTATAAATACACAAAAGCAGCACAGCACATAACGTGGGTAAAACTCATCCGTTTACACTTTGACACACGTGTGTGCACCTTGCTGTTCATTATAACAAGTGAGTGAACACAAAGATAGCTTCCTGTATTCCCCCAGCACAGTACTGAGATGCACAGCTGGCTACCATTAAGCTAAAGCACATATTTTCATTAGAAAAGTATGGTGGGGTGTCTTCTGCCCACCTATAATGCCCCTATAACTATGATTTTAAATGCACATAATTTATCATACTAAATAAAATTTCCACTCTTGGTATTTTCCCAAAATGATATGAGGAATGAATGTCAATTTTAAGGAGTGATTTTAACATTAATGATAGTGTAAAGGGTTGGGGATTTAGCTCAGTGGTTAGGGTGCTTGCCTTGCAAGCACAAGGTCCAGCGTTTAATCCCCAGGACCAAAAAAAAAAAAAAAAAAAAAAAAAAAAAAAAAAAAAAAAAAAAAAAAAAAAAAAAAAAAAAAAAAAAAAAAAAAAAAGAAAGAAAGAAAGAAAGAAAAAAGGAAAAAATTAGCCAGTATAGTCTCTAAAATAAGAAAATCTGATTTCAATCTTGAGTGTTTATTCAAGGCGATTGTTAGAATTACTTTAGAAAATCTATGAAAGTGTGTGGATGAGCCAGGTCTCATAATAGGTATTTGGTTCATATACAGGTGTGGATGCATAAATAATTTACGTCTATACCAAAACGGTGCTACCTACATGGGTGCATATGTATGGATGCTTGCTAATATAGACTTTAATTTCTCTAACAGGTTTTCCTAAATCAGTCCACTGAGAAAGGGAACATTGAGTTACTCGTCAGGAGCTAGTTGCTGCTAAACACTTGCTCGTGATTAATGGTTTCTACCTGCCTCTTTCCACCTGGCTTTCACGACTACAATTGGTTTAGGGGACTGTTTTTGAAGAACCACCTTAACTTCGTCCTCTCCAAGTTGATTACTTGCAGATAATAATTTTCAGATACTTTAGAAGGCCCCTTTTCGCCCTCCAATATCAGCAAACATTACTGCAATATTTTAGGGCTTCTTGAGAAAATCGGATTCTTAAAGCAAGAGTCGAAGTTATCCCTCCACTCTTTGGTGGATCAGGAGGATCAGACTGGGCGTGCTGCCAGATGGCACTGTGGGCCCTCCAACCCTGAGGCACAGGCCAAGGGACGGACGCGCTCTGGCAGAGGACAGCCGCGTCCTTGTTTCACAGCCCCGGACCGAGAAGCTTATGTAAAAAGATGGCAACCTACCACCCACTGTAGTTTGGTGAACGTACTGTACCACACCTACACCAGCAAGGAGACCAGACTTTTGAGCATGTATCGTTCTCTTCTGGTGGCCTCATTTCACACCTTCCCTTCCCAAAGGCCGAAATCGAACACTTCTTCCCTGAGAGAGTGCTTCTTGGCAGATAGGAAATAAAAGGTAGGTGTTCGCGCCCGAACAGGGACTTGAACCCTGGACCCTCAGATTAAAAGTCTGATGCTCTACCGACTGAGCTATCCGGGCCCATCACTGTGAGGTTGTCTTTAGAACATGGGTAAAAGTGAAAACATTCGGTCATTGTTCCCTGTCTTCGGTTCCAAGGAACTGCGTTAAAACCGATCGCTCATATACATACCTCAAGCCAAAAGCAGCCGGTAGACCCACGTCTACACTCGCCAACCCGCTCTCACCGCCGGATCCCGCGTGGCCTTCGAGGAGCCCGAACACAGCTGCGACTGCGCCTTAAACCAAACCCTGCAGGCTGTGCGCTCTGAGGACGAGGGCCGGCGCCAAGACCTTCTCACGGCACTTTGGGTAAACCTAAGATCTTCCTGTGGAACGAACACCTGACGTTTCTTCAAGACACACGGAATCCAACATGCACGCGGACCTAGAAGAGGCAGACAAAAGACTCCGAGCTCGGGCGCGTCCCACGCATCCATCCGGATCCCACGCGCGCGACGCACAGCCCGCCCTCGCCCGTCCGTCTCCCTGCGCCGGTCCGCCGGGCTTCCCAGCGTTCAGCCCGCGCCGCCCCGGGCTGGGCTTCGGGCCCGTGGGCCGGGTTTCCCGCGCCGGCCGAGTTCGCGCGAGGAGGGGCTCCCGTGGAAGCGCGGCCCCGGCGCCCCCAGCCCCAGGCGCGGCGCCCAGGCCCTCGCTGCTTCCCGCTCGGCTGCCTCGAGAGGGCCCGGTCCCCGCAGGCAGCACGGTCCTCCTGCGCCTTCCTGCACTTTGCTCTTCATCTTTTGGGCAGCTTTGCGGGTAGAGGAAGCTGGGGAGGAAGCGGGTGGAGTCCGGGGGCCGCGGCCTGCACTCCGGGTCCTGCACGTCCTCTCGGTCTCTGCGCCCGGTGGGACCCGACGGCGCAGAAAACACCAAGGATTCCGGTCCCTGCCCTCCGTGCTCGCCTCTCTGGGTCCTTCCTTCCATGAGGTGCTGAGGACAACCCGCCCGGCCTCGCCTAGCGAGGAGACGCCGGCGACCGTGCTGCCTTCGCGTCCTCCTTCGCGCTCGCGGGCCCGGGACGCGCGGAGCTCACCGACCAGAGAGGAGACAGTAAGGTCGCCAGTCGAACTTCTTTCCTTGCAAGGAGTAGGAAAAAAACCAAGGAAAGGAAGAAGTTGGTCAAAACCCGCTGGAGGTGCCGGGGGTTGAACCCGGGGCCTCGTACATGCGAAGCACGCGCTCTACCACTGAGCTACACCCCCGCTGGGCTGCGCGTGCGGCTTTTCCACTGGAGTTTTCCCTTCGTCCCGGGCGCGGGCGGTTCCGTTTTAATCCAGGCCCACAGCTGCGCGCTGCGCTCAGGTCCGCAGGCTCCTCGAGGGCGTCCGGGTGTCGCGCGCGTTTCCCACGGTGGGCGGCCGTCCGGGGTCGCCGTAGGCGCGGATCTACCCATATTATTTTCCATTAGGGGTTCCGTCCACGCGCGTTTGACAACAGCGAACCCCACCAACGCCCAGCCGGCGCTTCCTCCAGGGCGCGGGCGGCTGCGGTGCGGGGTTTGAGAGGTGCCGCGGACCCCAGGCCACCGCGCAGGTCCCACCGGGGACCCGGCCCGGATCGGGGCTCATCCCCGGCCTCGCTGAAGGCGGAGTCGTCCCTGGGGCAAAACTTCGTGACACGGTACCCGGAAGCCGGTAGCCTCCCAAGCCGCGAGCCGGCTCGCCGGAGCCCCTGGAGTCCCCGGAGTCCCTCGCAGGGTGTTGGGAACACGCTCCCGCCCTGAGCGGGGAGCCCGTGGGCTAGACGTCGGGGGACCCTGCCCGGTCCGGACCGGCCTGCCGCGCTCGCGGGAGCTGGCAGAACCCGGAGTGCAGCCTCTGCCGGCCGAGGCCCGAAGGCCCTTCGTTTTCTGTTCCTCGTGTACCGTGAAATGAGCTAAAGCTTACTCAGGAAAACTGTGCTAACACCATAAAGACAGACTCGTAGAGCGACGGAACAGAACCGAGTGCAGAAATAAACCTTCACGTGTGGCCAAGTGACTTCCAACAAGGGTGACCGCGCTACGCGGAGGGGAAAGACAGTTTTTGCAGCAAGCAGTCCTGGAAAAACGATACCCGCGTGCAGAATGAAGTTGGAAGACAGCAAAGGACAAGGTTTCACAACACTGGATTTGGCCGTGATTTCTTGGGTATGGTGCATGAGACAAAGGCAAAGAAGGAGAAGAGGAAGGGGGAGGGGAGGAGGGGCGAGGAAGACAAAGCCAGGCACCGTGCCGCAGGCCTGTAATCCCAGCATTCAAGGGCCTGAGACAAGAGGTTCTCTACCAGTTTGAGGTCAGCCTGAGCTACACAGCGAGACCCTGTATGAAAAAAAAAAAAAAAAAGACATTGGACCTTGTAAACGGTTTCTAAATTTGTGCACAAAGGCACTAAACAGAGCAGCAAAGGTATTTGCAAATCATGTAAAGAACTACTAAAACTATCAACAACCAGAAAAATGCAAATTAGAGCAGGCAAAGAGCCTGGAGTGGTGGAACTCACCTGTAATGCCAGCACTGGGGAGGCTGAGGCAGGAGGATCACTACAAGTTTGAGGCCAGCCTGGGCTACATGATGAGATCCTGTCTCAAAATACCAAAAAAAAAAAAAAAAAAAAAGCCAGAATGCAACATGCTATACAGCATTGACAAAGTAGGAGGACATGGTGCTACATGCAAAATGAGCAAGTAACAGAAAGACAAATGCTGTGATTCCACTTGGGAGGTCCTGGATGTTGCTGCGTTACAGACTGAGAAGACCTGGTGGTGGTTGCTAGAAGCTGGGTGAGGTGGAGAAGGGAATTATTGTTTAACAGGTACAGAGTTTCAGCTTTGCAGGACAAAAAGAGTTTTGGAGCCGGGTGGTGGTGATGGTTGTACAACAATATGAATGTATCAAATGCCACCAAACTTCAAAGCGGGTGAGCTGGTAAACTTTATGAAACATGCATTTTACCACATAAACAAAATTGAGGGCAAAAGGAAAGACCACGGCATTTTGTGGAGACCCAGGAGAGCGCTGGATTCATGTCCCTGTGGTGTTTGTGCAATGGCTTCAGGGAGTGGAGACGGGTCTGTGGGGTGGTGTCCTGGGAGCCAGGAGCCCATTTCCTCCCAAGCCGCAGACTGCAGTGAACCCGGGAGCTGAACGGAAGCCTCTGCCTGCCCGTGCACAGCTCTCTCCACCAGCCTCTCAGCACACGGGCAACTGCCGCGCCGGGTGTTGCCACCCGTCCGGTCTTGAAGCTGAGTGAGGACCGCGGAGAGAGGCTGTCCGCGGAGAGTTCGCGCTCCCAAACTGGAAGTAGCTGGAACCACAGTTTTAGGACTGGAGACTGAGATGATCTTCCATGCCAGGCTTGGAGGGGGGTGAGGTGGAAAATGAAGCCGGTGTCCTCATTAGACTGGACACTGACTTAGGGACAGCCCTCGCAGGACTTCTACCTTCTTTTTCCTCTTAAAACTACGTGTTTAGTTAGTACTAATTTATTCACAGTGTGAGG
The DNA here is from genome assembly GCA_004026905.1 of Hystrix cristata. Taxonomy (NCBI): domain Eukaryota; kingdom Metazoa; phylum Chordata; class Mammalia; order Rodentia; family Hystricidae; genus Hystrix; species Hystrix cristata. The sequence continues at coordinate 66,416 of PVJO010007897.1, read as the reverse complement.
CACCTCAGACACGCCCTTCGCACGTTGGAGTTAAAAGGCAGCAGCTCGCCTGTGTATGGAGGTGCCGGGGATCGAACCCGGGGCCTCGTGCATGCTAAGCACGCGCTCTACCGCTGAGCTACACCCCCAAACACACGCAGCTCTGTGTCATACACAACTCGACGTCGGGAGTCCCGGACCGGAGCAGAAGGCCTTGTCTGCGTCCACGCCACGCGCCTCGCACGGCCGCGACCGGGACCACCCAGCGTCTGCACTAGCCCCGCGACATCTGCGTCCTGGCCCACTGAGGCCCGCGGCTGGGGTGAGACGAAGTCACCAGTGACTTGCGCCAGCATCCTGGTCCGGGGACATGGACACATCTGTCCTGGCACTGTCACCCGCTCTGAGAGTCCGGGGGACCAAGGCCGAAGAGGGGACAGAGCGGCGTCCAGGCCGAGGACACCCACTAGAAGCGGCTCGTGGTCCCCCGCGCGCCTCGGGCGTTGGCCACCTGCGTGCCCACCGCCCTGTGACTGGGGCGCACCGGGCGGGGCGGAGCAGGAGCAGCGGGAACGGGGCGCCGCAGGGGGTGGAGGAGGAGAGGGCTGGGACTCGGCCCCGGGGCGCTTTCCTCCTGGGAGCTGAGCCCTGGCGGGGCTGGTGCGGTTGAGTTTTCTTCTCCGCGCACCAGAAAGCCGGTCCCTGGGCGCAAACCTGGATGGCCTGCGGGTTCATCCGCGGGAGAAGATATAGGGCAGGTGGTCCCCAGCGAGTGGCCCCCACACAGCTGGGGTGTGAGGGCTGGGAGGAAAGGAAGGAAGGGATGTTTTTAGATGTCCAGGGTTTGTGTTTTGGGTAGACCAGATGGCTTTTCCCAAGTCTTGGGTGGAGCACACGTTTCTGCTGGTGGTGGGCGGCAAACTATTAGGTGTGTGCTTTTGCACGTTTAACTATCGCACGATTTCTCTTGTGTGAGAGACCCAAAGTATACATAATTTAAAGAGCAAAATAAAAGATGCATAATAGGAAACAGTGAGGTAGACCTTTTGCCAATGGGAATGGGACCAAGAGATGGAGGGAGGGAAGGGGAAGCAGAAAGAATTGAGCTGTGTTATGCACATGTACCAGCTCCCTATGATGAATGTAATCACATACTGCAAACACGTACTAATAAAAAGTTAAAATGTTCAAGCAATCTGTGCTTTGAGGAGTTGGATGGCACAGTGAAGGAGGGGTGCTTTCGGGTCTGAATTTGAAGAATGTGTGATGAGGGGTTCAGAGACAGCTTGGGGCTGGTGCAGGGAGGACACTGCAGGGAAGACGGTCTGAAGGACTGGATCCATTGCTTGGTTCTAGACAAGACCAACCTGGCAGTGGCATCGCAAAACTAGAAAGGCACCCCAGGCCTGGAGCTCATCAGGGAAGTTTTTCAAGAACACTGAGGCTCATACTTGTTGACCTTCAGTTCTGAGAAGGCCCTCAGAAGACACGAGTAAAGCAGGTTCAAGCCTCCAGCTTCCAGATGAGGACTGTGTGCTGGTCTTTGCCCCTCTGCCCCATTTTCCGGGATCACAGTCTCCTTGCTTTAGGGTGATCTTCAGCATCTGGCGTGCCTTGTCCCACATCTGGCTCACTGAGAGAGAACTTGAGAATAAGAAAGAGAAAAGCAACAGGCCTTATGGGAAATGAATAACGCCACACAAATATCACACCCCAAGATGATAGCAGGATCCCCAAATGATTGTCAAGAGCCAGAGTGACTGCTGCAGGGCTCAGCTCTGAGGTCACAGCAGGAAAGCAGCCACGGAGGACACGAAAGAGAACCAGCAGAACTGTGTCTACAGCGTGGAAACCTGAGCATCGCGGGATTTTCATGTGTCACAAGAGTCAGTTTTTTGGTGCACCATCTAATAAATTTCTTTCTCTCTTTTCTTTTCCTTTTTTTTTTTTTTGCCCAACTCCCTAGTTAGTAAACCTGCAAGACAGGCAGCAGCTGGGATTTGGTGTGCTAAACCTACCAATCCCTGCTTTAAAAAATCTTTGAAAATCTTAAAATGCAGACTTAGAAAAATCTGACGTTATTTTTAATTCTTATGAATCTGTAGGAAAATCAGGCTGCTTTGATAATGTAGGACTGAAAGCCATATGCTTTTTAACTAACTGCCCCATGCGAAATGAGATAGAAGATATTTCATTTAGATAAGATTTGGAATTTATTTACTAACTCCCAATATAAATCCTGTCACTTCGTTGTCATGTCTTAAAGGAGGTGCCAGAGGGGTGAGAAAAGTCATCTGACTTTGGAGTGTCTGTGCATCCTTCAGGGAAGAGAAGGAAGGAAAGCGGGTGGGCAGAGGACCCGCAGCTGCCAGGCAGTGTGAGCCTGTGATCGGAGTCTCAGGCTGCTGTAGTTGGCCCTTTGTGGAAGGGGCAGAGTGGCACCACTACGGTTTTGAGTTGATTCTCCAGCATGAGCTAAGTGCCTCAGTGGGAGCTGTGAGTGGTACATTTCCATGGCCACCACAGGTCAGATCAGTCCTTCTTTTTTTTTTTTTTTTTTTTCCTTTCCACAAAATATCTGTGTTCACTCTGACAGGTTGAGGCAGGAGAATCTCAAGTTCCAGCCCAGCCTGAGAAATTTAGTGATTTAGTGAGACCTCCGTCTCAAAAAATAAAAAAATAAAAAATAAAAAAAGAAAGAAAAGAAAAAGGGGGGCTGGGGATGTAAGTCAGTGCAAAGGGCATGAATTCAATCTACAGTTCTGAAAAACAGACTCGTTAAATTCTGCTTTTAATTAAATTCCACTGTAATAGCAGATATGCATTAAAAGGTTCACCCGTATTATTACCAACTTGGACAGCAAATTATTTCTACTTCTGTTACAGTTCTTTGTCTTTTGCTGTTTAGATAAAAAAATTAAACGTTCTCTTTTCATATATTGTAGAGACCAGGCCTCTGGTGAATGTGTGGTTTGGAAATATTTTCTCTCACCCTGCAGCATGTTTTTTCTTCCTCTGAACAAGGTCTTCCACGGAACAAAAAATGTAAATTTTGATTGAATCCTATTTTCGCTTCCGGCGTGAGGTCTAAAGGCCTGAGGACCTCTTCCTAGTTTCTGCTCTACGAGTCCCGCAGCTCGCCTCACTGCGGCTCCCGGAGAACCCTCCGGATGCGGCCGGCCGGGGCGCGGGCTCCTTCTCGGGGGAGGCCTCCTCGCCACGCTCCTGCGCGCGCTTGGCGCTGCCTGGCGGGTTTGGCCTGCGCCCATCGGCCCACGCGCGGCCGTGGGAAACCGACTCATTCCCGGCGCGTTTGTGAATCGACCTTCTGCTGTAGGACGCGCTTTCTCCTCCTATCTTTCATCTCTCTTTCTTAGCGGCGTGGACTCAAGCATCCTCACGCTCCTCCGTGTAACGGGTCGGCGCTGTCCTGCCCTGCTCCTCCTTCCACTAGAGCGCGGCGATGCTGTCGGCCCAGCCGCTTCGCCGCAGCGAATTCTCCCAGAAGCCTGGTTCCCTCGTGGGGACCCCGACGGAGCACCGACCCCCCAGGGGGCCGCCGGCCCGGCCCTCGGCGAGAGCCCTGCCTCCAACTTCGGCTCCATCCCTAAAACACACAAGATATAAAGTCGCGTCACGCCCTCCTAGCATCACACAAATGTCGCATCAGTGGAGCCGAGATTTGATTCCCGCTCCGTGTGTCTCCTATGCAGTCAGGAGGTCACAGTGCTGGGTGAACAGTTCCCGGCATTCCTTCTCTTCTCTCCTATACATTATATTAGTATTATTAGTGTTGTATCGTGGACTTGAGATAATTTTGCTTTCGCTACTTATATTTGAATTTAAAGTACTTTTCCTCTTTCCTTGTTGGTCTGATTTTTAATTTTACCATACAAAGCATGAACGTGATTCCAAGCAACCAGACCGCAGAGAAGCGTGGCTCAAGCGGAACGTTCAGGCTGCAGGGTCGCGGCGCAGCGCCGGGTCTCCGCCGCCCAGCAGCGGGCGGCTCCAGCGAGGCGCCCTCCGCAAGCCTCGGTCAGCTTCTCTCGAGGTCGCTGCGAGTTAGGACGAAGCAGGAGGCTCGGAAAGAAGAGTCGAACAGAAGGGACCGGTGGAGGACACTCGTGGGCACTCGGCCGGCGGGGGTGTAGCTCATTGGTAGAGCGCGTGCTTAGCATGCACGAGGCACCGGGTTCGATCCCCGGCACCTCCATTGGTTTAGCTGGCATCGTACTTCCTTGGGACAAAGATCCTGAGCTTCCTATGGAGTACTGCAGGTTTCCTTCTCTACATACTACTAATACTTTTCCGGCCTTTTGTTTGGTTGGTTTTTTGAGACAAGGTCTCACTATACAGTTCAGGCTGCTCTTGAACTCACTATGCAGCCCGGGCTGGCTTCAAACTTGCGGCGATCCTCCTGCCTCGGCTTCCCAAGTGCTGGGATTACAGCCGCGCCCCACTACGCCCGGACTCTCAGCAAATTTCTTAACCCTTCTGGCATACAAAGAGCTAATTTGTGCTTTAGATGTTTCATAGCATTTAAAAAACACTTAAGTCCACAAAGCTGCAAGTACTTACTGTGCACGCAATGATCTGAAACGCGAGCCGGAGGACGCCGCCTCCCGCGGCGGGGCGATCCGAGCCCCGCAGCCTCCCGGCTCGGTCCCCGCGGTCCCCACGACCCCAGGGCCGCGACCTCCACGCCCACTCGTGGGTCCCTCGCGGGCGGCGCTGGTCTTGGGGCTCGAGCCGCATCAGGAGCGCGTCTCCGAGGGGCGCGAGAGCGGGGTGCGCGGTTGGGGAAACCTGCGACTCGGGATCTCCGGCCGGTCCCTGAGTGCAGGCGCCGGGGCGTGGGCGTGAGCCCTTTCCCCGCCGCGCGGCCGGCCCGGCTCCGCGCAACCTGCGGTCCTCCGTCGCCCACGCAGCGCGCGGCGTGACCTGCGCCGTCCGCCCCGGACGCCCCGTCGGAAGGGTCCGGAGGGAGCAGCGTGGCGCTCGCGGCCGCGTTTCCTGCCGTGAAGTCACACCCGACCGGCTGCCCGCGCGGCGACTCTCTCGGGGGACGGGACGCGAGCCCGAATCGGAACCCGACCGGCCGCGGTCTGTCCTTGGGACGGGGCCCAAGAAGTCCTGGGTGCTGGGTGCTTGGTGCGGCCCGCTCGCGGGTGCTGCGCTCTTCTAGCAGAGTCACCGCGCCCCCGCCCCTCGGTCCCGGTCCGCGCTGCCGACCCTGCCGGGCGCGGGCCCCGAGGGCGCGCGAGGGCGAGCACTCAAGGCGCCGGCGCGGCGCGGACCGCAGAGGACAGAGTGTCGGAAGAGAGATGGACCGAAGCCCCGTCACCAGGCCTCCGAGATAGCCCAGTTAGGAGAGCGTCAGGCTGAAGACTTAAAGGTCCCTGGTGCGGTCCCGGGTCCCCGCAGAGCAGGCATTTTATTTTAGTCGACTGAGAGCTTCCGCTCTAGTGTGGGACCGCGATCCTGGTCTCACGACGCCCCTGTGTGTCACAGGCCTCCCGGAGTACCCACACCACACCGCCTGTACTCGCCGAGCCGAACGAGGGGCTCGTTTTATAATAAACTCGTAAACTCACTGATGTTTTGTTTTGTTTCGTCTTTTGAGACAGGGTCTCATCATATACGGGCTGGCCTGGAACTCACTGTGTAGCCTAGGCTGGCCTTGACTCCTGGGGATCCTCCCGCCTCAGCCTCCTGAGTGCTGGGACTACAGGTGTGTGCCACCATGCCCAGCATGTCAGTAACATTTAATACATATGTGACTCGGGAGTGAAGTTAACTGTCAAAGATCACTGACCATCTTGACCTGATGTGTAAGCAGTGAAAATTAAAAATAACAAAATCCGATAGTGCACAGATGTGTGTGACCAGGAAAGGATGTGAAATTATCACCACACTCTTGTGACTCAAGGGTGAGATCTGCAGATCGTACACATTTCACATCTAACTTTAAATTTCTCAGTCCTTTAGGACATAGAACCCAGGGTTGCTTTGGCAGCATTGGTATGAATCCTGGAACCACACAGACTTGCCCAGCCCTGCACAAGAACAACCTGTAACTCACAGTGTTCTGTATGTTTTTTCTTTTAATGTAGAAAAACATCCTTAGCTGCCAAGCGATTGCTGACCACCCCAGAGTAGAGAGCCCAGGTGAGACAAAGATTTCAAGGAGCCAGCAGGACCCGGCAGCCCTGGTGGGTTAGGGTCGCCTGGCCAGGCAGAGAGGCTGCCTGTACAGAGTCTGGGTGTTCAGCGTGTTAGCTCAGGAGCTGAGGTCCCAGGAGGATGAGCTTCACGTGGAGTCCTTTGCTAGCTTCTGCGCTATCTGGGGGGCTCCACACAGACTGCAGGGGAAAGTCCATCCTTGCACAGGAAGATACCATTGCTGCCTCTCGTCTCCCTCGTCTCCCATCTTTATAGTCGACCACGATGGTGCAGGTAATAAAGCACTTAGATATCAAGAATTCTCGACAAGGCATTTTACTTCTGCAGAAGTGTACAAGTATGAAGTAGCAGGCGCACAAGAGGGTTGCCCCCTTTATCCCTAACAGGAGAAGCAGCCGGCCTTCAAATTCATTGGCTGAATTCAAAGGCTTACAATCTATCCAGGCTAACCTGCGGGGCAGGGGGAGTGGATTGGCGCATCCCTGAGTAAGTTAGAGGGGGTGTGGGGTTTGGAACACAAAGTTCTTGGTTCTTTATCTTAGAAACCGGCTTTGTTCTTGGAGCTCAGGACATTAACGACGGGGGGTGGGGGTGAGTAGATGGCCAGGTCGTTTAAATTCAAAATGGAGTTGCTTTGGCCTTGTTTTTTGACAGAAAAGACAAAACCTATTTCTCATAGCCAGACCAGAGCTGTGACGTCCCCCGGAAAAATTCGCCACGTGGAACCCAGAGCCTTGTGCTCTCCACTGAGCTGCGGAGGGCGCTGTCTCCTCTTCATCACTTGCTGTCCTTCTTTTTCAAATGTGTGCACATAGCAGGAATCACCTGATCTCTCTCAACTGTTGACACACAAGGGACAAAGGAGTTGGTGGGTGGTTTCTGCCTGTCTCAGACTGGGCCTGAGCAGTAAGCCAGCTGTCTCGGCCGACCCTGGCCCTGCCCCGCCCCCTCCCCTCCCCTCCTCCGCCTCCTGCCCTCCACCTCCCCTCCCCTTGCCCCTGCCCCTGCCCCCGACCCGCCCTGACCCCACCCTGACCCCACCCTGATGCAGCCCCGGCCTCGAGGGTTCCTTGGCCTTCCTACCGGGTCCGTGACCCGCTCAGGAGCGCTGCGGTGGATCAGGGACTCGCATCCGCTGACTTCACCTGCACCCGCACCCATCTCCGGACCGGCGGAAGACAGCAGCGAGCAGCGCGGGCTCCGTGGCTTAGCTGGTTAAAGCGCCTGTCTAGTAAACAGGAGATCCTGGGTTCGAATCCCAGCGGGGCCTGTGGGTGGGTCTTCGCGGCCCGGTGTTTTCCCGCCGTCCCAGGCTGGAGAGCCGGCCGGCTGCTGTCCATCCCGACGGCTGTTGGGTTTTGCGCGGTTCCGGGCTTGGCGGGTGACCGGGGCAGGAGCTCTGCGGCGTGTGGAGGACGTTTTAATTTGTTTTGAAAGGCATCCTAATTAAGGAAAGTTAAAAATGGGGCGTCCCCTGCCGAATACCTAGAACCCTAATAATACCTAGAAGGCAGATCACCAAACCAGGTTCGCGGACGTCTTTCAGCTGACTTCAGCTCAGCAACCAAAACTCTCAGTCTGCCGAGACCCGGGATCGAACCAGGGACCTTTAGATCTTCAGTCTAACGCTCTCCCAACTGAGCTATCTCGGCTACAGGACGAAAAGCTTTTCTGCCATTTCTCTTTTAATACGTAGTCTTCAAACTCCGCGCTGGGCAGGCCTCAGTTTTCCCATCCGTGGCCCACTGTCCCGTAAGCCCGTCCGCCCGCCGATCCCGCGCCGGGAAGGCCTGGGCGCTGGGGCCTGGCCAAGGGGACAGGGGCTCCGCAGGAGGCCTCGGCTCTCCGCACCCTGCGTTCCCCCAGACACAGCTTACAAAACCAAGGGAACTACGCGGAAATTGCGAGACTCCTTATTTCTTCTCTTTTAGTTCTTTCGTCTCCCAAGATCGTCCAAGGTACTGAGATATGCAGCCACAGTTACTGTCTGCTGTGTGGTCCCGCCTCAGCCTCCTGGTGATTGAGAGGCCTCCTGCGTCCTCCTTTATCTACTGAAAAGCCCACACATTTGCTGAAAGATGAGCAGCTGAACCTGGACACCTCCCCTCCCTTTCTCCTCTCCCTCCCCCTCCATCTCCTCCTCCTCCATCTTCTCCTCTACTTCCTCCTCCTCCACCTCCTCCATCTCTTCCACCTCTTCCACCTCCTCCTCTTCCTCCAACTCCTCCTTCTTCCTCTCTTTCTTTCTCTCTCCTCTTTTTTTTTTTTCCTGAACTTTGTAACACGAAAACATTGCTCAAGACATGTAACTGAGGAAAACAGCAGCTGCGTTGGAAATAAGAGACATGATTTTCGTCGCATACGCTGGATGTTTATTCGAGGTGCTTCTTAAATCTTGGGTTGTACTGTAGACTGATGGGGAGAAAGGCAATTTGGCCTATAATTCAGTTACCCTTAGAATATACCCGCGACAAAACAAAACAACAGAACAAAGGTACAGGAAATCAAAAACAAAAACTCTCCAAAAGTACCGAAAATGACTCCATACTTTCTAATGCAGCTCAAAAAAAGGAGCTCTTCAGCTGTGGGGGTGTAGCTCAGTGGTAGAGCGCATGCTTTGCATGTATGAGGTCCTGGGTTCGATACCCAGCACCTCCACGGTTGCTTCCTTTTCCGTCCCCGAGATACGTTGTATCTTCTTCAGTAACCGGGAAAGGACTGTCGCACTTTTCTTCCTTTAACCACGCGCCCCCGCCCCCGCTTCGCGCGTGGAAAACAGGCTTCATGGCTACAACAGCAGGAGGAAGAAATGAGAGAATAAAAGTGGAGCAAGGACGCCACCAGCCACCAGCCGTCCTTCCCTACCAGGAAGGGACCAGAGTGGGAGGCACGAAGTTCTTCGGGACTCAGTTTCCCCGGTTTCTTCCTAACCCAGCTTCAGGAACGGTAGACGCGGTTGTTCCTCGAAGGCTGTGGAATGAGTGCTGCTTCCTTTCCCAGAAGGCCGCAGACTTGAGGTCCCGCCTTCGCCTCCCTTAGGCCACACCCCACCCCCCGGCTGCCGCGGACCTTCGAGCCGGACGCAAAGCAGGGAACAATACCACCCTCACCTGGGGAGAAGACACGCCAGGCGGGCCGCACCCAAACTTCTGACCCAGGGAATTGTGAGCAAATGAAAGCGTTTTGTTTTGTTTTGAAAGTGGTTTTTAAAAGCGAGTTGACTTGGGGACGGTTTGGTACAGAGTGAGTCTGACATGGTTTCCCAGCTCCCTGGCTGGGTTTCTAGGGCTCTTCGGCATTGTTCCTAGCCCCGAACCTAACTCTAATTCTGCGCCTACCCGCGCCCCTGACCCAACTCTGACCCCGACCCTAACCCTAACGCCGAGCCGAGCTGTAAGGCCAACCCGCGGCGCGGCCGGCCGGCGCCTCCTCTGCCCGGAGCGGCGCTTGGTTCGAGGCGCTGTCGCGGGGGCGCGATTGTGTTGTGATTTTTTTGTGGTGTGAAAAGTGCACTTCAAGCAGTCGCTGGTGAGCGGGCTTCGGAAGGTTCTGGGGTCGGACCCGGCCTCATTAGGGCCCCGGTCGCAGGGTCTCGGTGGAGCCACGGCAGGACCCGCACAGCAAACTTGCCTCAACTTACAGGAACATTGAAGACGAACGCAGCATTTTAGGGATGATCTTCAGGGGCCTTCGCGCAGTGGCAGGGGGTGTAGCTCAGTGGTAGAGCGCGTGCTTCGCATGTACGAGGTCCCGGGTTCAAACCCCGGCTCCTCCACTCGGCTTTTTCATCTTTGGCTCTTTCTCACATGTTTTCCCCTCTATTTGCCTCACTCCCAGTACAGGAGAGGAGGCCCGCTGAGTCCTCTTTCGGGCTTGCCCCGTTTCTACCACTGGCCTTAGTACCCTCAGGACGCGGCCTGCGCAGGAGAGAGCCCTGGGAGGCGTCGGCACTCGGGGCGCACAAGCCCCAGCAGGGTCGCCAAGCGGCGGGGCGAGGAGCCGACGCCCCGCTGAGGGTGGGCGAGGTCCCAGGAGCGCGCCCGGGCCGGGGACGCAGCGCGCTGTGCCCATCCGCGCGCGGGCCGGAACTTGGATCCTGCGCTTGGGCAGCGTTATTTCTGTTCCACACTAACCGGCGTGCTCCGGGAATGCGCCCAAGTCTGTCACCGGGGACCGCCGTGGCCCACGGGTGTCGCTAGCCCCACGCACCTCGAGCGAGTCCCACCTCGAGCACCGAGAGCGGGCGCGGGTAGGTTCGGATCCTCGCCCTGAGCGCACTCGCGGGTCTTCGGGTTCGTCCTCGGGGGTTTACCCCGCTCGGTCGGGGCCTCGGTGTCCTCGCCGCGAAGGTCCGGAAGGCATGCGAGGCCCGGCGTCCGGGTGGGGAGTGAGACAGCCGGGTTGCGGAGTTTCCCGGAAGGAAGCGCCGGCCGCCCTGACGCTTTGTTCTCCGCGTCAGTCTCCTGTTGGGTGCAAGCCACATCTTGTACCTGTAATCGAGAAGCCGGCGTTTTGAAAACGTTGTCAGATTCCCTCGTCCCCCAAGAACCGGCGGGGAACAGAGGTCCACGGCGGGCGAGCTCGGGCCGGGCCGGGGCCACCACGCAGGGCTGTGCGGCCGCGCTGCTGCTCTTGTGGGCGAAAGGTGATCTTTCTTTTTCCCTGGCTCCTGCACGGTCAGCCGGAGAACTTGGGCGTCTTCCGCTGTGCCTGGAGCGCGCTCCCAGGCGTCTTTTCCCTGCCGTCCTCCGCCACGGGGAGTCCCCGCGACGCGCAGAGCTCGGGCCATGTTATCCCTCAAGGGAATCCATACTCTGGACTCGCTTATTCGTTAAAAGGCAAGATCCTGAGCCTACGACCTCGAAGTCTCAGCCTCGAGCGGCGCGGACGGCGTTCGCGCGAGTGGCTCGGGCTGGGGCTCCCCGCCGTTCCTCCTCCCGATTCCCATGATCACGCCAGGGCCGCGCGTCCGAAACCGCTGGGTGTCAGCGCAGGGCGAAGCCGGGAGAAGCTAGCAGGGCCTGGAAAGTTGTCTTGGGAAACTCAGATCCAGGCACGTAAAGCGAGTCCCGTGAAAGCCGTGAGCCTGCGCTGGCACAGAAAGGCGCTTCCGGAATCGTCCCCGTGGTGGGCGATGCGGTCTCCAAACCTGGCCGTGGCTGCGACGTGGGGACAAGGCCGCTGCGTGTCAGAGATCCACGAGGAGACATTAGCGGGCCGTGTGGAGGCCGAGAGAGACCTGCGAAGCGAATCGAATCTTTGCAATAACCTCGTCCTCGCTCCCGCACGGCGACATCGCGCGGGGAGGAGACCTGTACTTCGCTTTGCCGAAGTCACCCGGAGAGCCCAAGTGTGTCCTCCTCTGAATTCGGGAGGGGTGCTCTTGCCATTCAGCTGTCTCTTTCACTTGTACCTTTCATTCTTACTTCTTTTGCGCCTTCCTGAACGTGGGATAAAGTTGGTAGCCTCTCCTCTCCTTCCTCGCCCCCCACCCTTGGAGAGTCGCCAAGAGGAGCATGTAGAGGGCAAGCGACACTTGAGAGCAATGTGGAAAAGACACGGCCCGCCGTCCGGCACAGTCGGGACGTGTCAGCCTGGATCCGCCTTCTTCGCCCTGGGACCGCGCGCGCGAGTCCACTGCTGACTCCTCCGATGCTGCGCTCAAAGGCGCGGGGTGCAGGACGCGCGGCCCCGGAGCACGCGGTACCTGAGGAGACGGGGGTGCGCGACAGGCGGCGACCAAGGGGAGCGGGTGGCGCCGGAGAGAGGCGGGTGGCCAGGTCCCCTATGCGCGCCCAGGCGGTCCTCCGCCCCGCTGCCTTGTGAAGCATCAGCCGCTGTCCGTGTCTCTGCGACGACCTCCCGAGGTGGATTCGGAGCACCTGGAAGGTTGGGAGAGAGAAAACCCGGAGCACACACGCTCCAGTCGCTGGGAGGGGCGGCTCCGGGGCTGCGGGGAAACTGAGGGCGCGGGTGGCCGCGCACAGGGGACGGGGGACCTGAGGAGTTCTCCCGAGTCCTTCTCCCCTTCTCCTCTTACATGCTTCTTAGTAATAACGTGAATGACAGTAAAGTAGAGTCGCCTCAGCGGTTCCACCGCCCGCTAGTGAGCACCAGGCAGTTCGCCGTCCTGAATTAGGGAAAGCTCAGGTTTAGGGATGCACGAAGAGCAGTGAGAAAACTCTGAAAAGTGAGGCTGTTAGTCTTCGGCTGCGCCTGGTAGAAGAAAGCATTCAGTATTTGCAGTTGCTGGGCATCGAACCCGAGACCTCCAGCATGCTGAGCACGCGCTCTACCGCTAAGCCACAGCCCCGGGGCAGGGAAAGTGGTCCGGACCCCCCTCTCTTGCTGGGATAAATTATGGCGTAAAGCTGGAGCTCTACATCGCAGAAGGGCAAAGTGCTCTGTGTTTAATCTCCATCTGTGCAACCCCGAAGCCAGATCTCTTCTCGAAACTGCTAGGAAGAGGGATCCATCCCGGGCCGAAGAAGCCGGGTCTGCGCGCAAAGGCGCCTCCTGCGAGGAATGCCGGGGTCACCCCGCCGCGCTGGGAAGGCGCCCAATCGGTCCTCCAGGGCGGCTTCAGATCCAGCCGTCTCAAAGACCTCCCTGGCCGCCAGCTGCCGAACGCAAGCCCGAAATGGTCCCGGGGGCTCCCCTGCAGGGCGTGGATCCAGGTGGGACGATAGGACCGCGCTTTCGTGCACAAAACCCAGCGGAAGTGGATTACACACTTAAACCCAAGACTCGGAACTGAAGTCTATGAAGAAAGCCTAGCGGCAAATCTCGGCAGGGCTGGGTGGTGGCGCGTAGTAGAGCGCTCGTGTAGCATGCCGAGGCCCCGGGCTCCAATCCCCGGAGCTACCGACACAAAGCCCCAGTGCCGCACGTAGTCTCTGACGAAAGGGACGCGCTTAGGTGCATGTTCCTCCCCACCCCTCCTTGAAACAGGATCTCACTATGTACTTGGAGACGTAGAGAAGATGAGTCTGGCTTTAGATGTGCTGCATTCAAGACATTTATGAGAGGTGCTTCAAATATAAGAGACCAGATTTCCTCATAATATGATTTCTAACAATTTTTCCACGGTGCTGGGGATCAAACCCAGAGCTGTGGGGAAGGCAAGCGCTCTGCCAGTGAGCCACAGCCTCAGACTGAAGGCGACTGATTTTAGTGTTACATTTTTCACTAATAACTTTCCTTGATCACGCCTTGAAACAATATTTCGGATATCCTTGGTGTCTGAAACATGTTGTTAAAGTTAGCACACCGGTGTTTTAAATGTGACCATTAGAAACAACACTACGGAAGTGGCATCACGTTTCCGTCCGGCGCCGCCCGGGAGGTGAGGTCTGCCGGCTACCGAGTCCACCGCGAGTGGACTCCGCAGAGCTGGGCCCTGGACTCCACTCCGTCTCGGTACTGGCCGTCTGCTTTCGGGTTTCAGTCTTTGAGGCCCCCTCGTGAATGCTTGACAGAATACTTCATATAGAAGTGCTTGTTTCTTGGACATCAAAGGAGAAAGAACCAAAGATCCGGGAATTCCAGACGGACGGGCAAGACTGAAGAAACGTCAGCAAGAACACCAGGATGTTCCTGCAACTCTAGAAGGCCGGTGACAGTCAACAATTTTCCTTATCCCGGGTTTGAGGGCGGACTTGCCTCGAGATACAGACCCCGACTGCTCCGATGCCAGCCACACCTCCTAGCTCGCACAGTGCCGTTGTTTCTCCGCACACTCGCTGTGATTAAAACGCCCCTTCCCCTCACGCCCATCTCACAAAGGCGCAGAACTGTAAGTTCAATGGCGCGCAGTGTATTCGAATTTCTCAGGTTTTAAAACTAACAATGTTCTAGGTTTTAAACTTTTAAAAGCTGCACTATGACCCTAACACCTCCCAGAATGCTCCGAGGAACCTCGGTCAGATTCGTGAACACCGTAAATGCCTCTGCTTTCAGGCCTGGGACGCAAGTTACACACCAAAACAAAACAAAACAAACAAACAAAAAAACCTGAAGAGCCTTTTGCCGAAACCCGGGATCGAACCAGGGACCTTTAGATCTTCAGTCTAACGCTCTCCCAACTGAGCTATTTCGGCCTCTATGAGCCCATATTTTAGGTACTCCGAAATATTAACACTTGCAGTTCAGGGCCCGCGTATTCCTTAACTTCTAACTTTGTTGGGCTTCATGCCACCCGCCCCTCACCCAGCGCCTAAAACGATGGGCTCTGCTGTAAGCTACGTCTGAAAATGAGACCCAGTTTGGAAGAAGTGGGTGCGCTGGCAGAGGAAGGGGAGGGAAGGGGACGAGAAAGTGACCGCACTGGTCCACCAAGGAAACACCGCTCAGAAAACCGAGAGAATTAAAAATGAAAATATCTTCCCGTTCTGCTGCTGCTTCTCCTCCTGCCTGCCTTCTTCTCCCCCTCCCACTCTCTCTTCCCTCCTCCTCCCCTTGGTCCTCCCCCTACTCCTCTTCCTCCACCTTTCCTTCCCCTGCCACTGCTTCCTCCTCCCCTCCTGGTCTCCTCCTGGTCTCCTCCGGGTCCTCCTGGTCTCCTCCTGGTCTCCTCCTGGTCTCCTCCTGGTCTCCTCCGGGTCCTCCTGGTCTCCTCCTGGTCTCCTCCGGGTCCTCTTGGTGCTCACATGTTCTCGGCGTGGGGGGGAGCGGTGCTGCAGACTCCAGGAGCAGACGGATAGAATGTGCTTATTGCTGTTTCACCAGCCAAAACGTGATTTTTGGGAGAAACATGGGGGATTGTTGGGAGCTGAGAGGCAGAAGAATGTGCATGGCTTTGAACCCTGTCTTGAGGGAAGGACACGTGACCGCCGAAACACACTCTCTTACAGATGAATGCCATGAAGATCCTCCTTGAAGCATCGCTTGGATATCTGAGGTTGCTTGAAGATGTGATAGTTGATCAAATAAAAAATCCAGTGCTCCATTAGTCTGTTTCAAGGTTCCCTCCGTCACACGTTGTCCTGGGATATTTTTCCTGACCACCAAGAAAAGATATCTGGGCGAAACTATCTCATGTCTTCAGACTCTTGCCACCCTCTCTCCTTCTGCTTCTAATGCTTTCAAGCCTCTTGGTTCCCCTGGTAGAGAGGATGAGCCCAGACTGTAAGAAGCTATTTCAGCACACCTCACTCAGCGCTCTTACCTGGCATATGTTAAGGCCTCCTACAGACCACTAAGAAAAAGACTGAAAACTTAGTAAGAAAGCAAATTAACATGTGCTTCCCAAGAGAGGATGCTAAAATGGCTTGTTAAGCAATATAGACATCTCAGCATTGTACTGCACCAGGGAAATGCAAACAAGAGCCACAGTGAAATATTACTCTTCACCCACATCTCTGAGCCTGGGTGTGGGCTCCCGCAGTGTCATCGAGCGTGTGGACCAGCCAAACTCTGCCCACTGCTGAAGAGTCTGTACTTCTACACTGGGAGGCTGTCTAGAAACACAGAGGGAAACCAAGTAAACCTGGGACCTGCGACCCCGACATGTGACAACTACACTGACACCGCCAAGAAAGGCTTGAGTATTCCCTTGAAAGACAGGTGCAGGCAGGTTTAGTGCAACAGCTGGTGTTTGAGCAAAAGACTAGATGGCTTTCAGTGGCCAGCAATAGTAAAACAAGTCAGTAAATTATGATCGACAGTATTCGTACAATGGAGTACTCCATCCAGAGCGGTGGAGAAGAAGTACTGCTACCTGCAGCGACATAAATGCATCTAACCTGCCTTAAAATGTTGAGTCAAAGGAACCGCACTCAAGCCACTAAGCGTTGCCACGGGGTGAACGCGCCCTGCAACGCTGAGGTGCTGCCCAGCGATGGTGTCGAGTGCTGGGTCCTCTACCGCCCCCGGGAGATGGGGTCTGGGCGCTTGGTGGAGGGACTCGCCCCTCCCTGTCCCCCACCGGCCTCGGGAACCGACAGCGCTTTGTAACTAGCCGCCCAGCAGCACCGGAGGTCGAGGGCAGCACTAAGAGGCGCCCATGACTCGCGAGGCAGCTGGGCGCTCACCTGGTGCGCGCAGGCCCTGGGATCTATCCCCAGCGACACACACACACACACACGGAGAACAAGGGAAAAAAGTCTTGAGATAGAGGCGAGAGAGTAACGTTGGTTGGAGTGAGGCACAGGGAGTTGGGAGCTGCGTGTTGGTTACACATAGAACAACCTATAAGCTGACTGAATGCATTTCCTTTATGTCAATGAAAAAACAAATTAAATAACGTGAGAGCCTGACCTAGTGGCGCAAGCCTGTAATTCCAGCACTGGGGAGGCAGAGGCAGGAAGATCGCCGTGAACTTGAGACCAGTCTGAGCTACATAATGAGACCCTTAAACAGAAATGAAAGACACGATTTCCTTGAAAAATATATTTTTGATTCTCGTAGAATTTCTTTCTCGAGGTTATATTCCACCCCATCTCCTGGTTCCCCCCCCCCTTTCCAGTTGTAAATGATACCCCGATTTTCAACTGGGTCACCGCATGGGGAGCTCCCCACAGGGCTGTAACCGAGCGCGAGAGAAAAGAGTAGTGGAGGTACTGGGGATCGAACCCAGGACCTCGTGCATGCTAAGCACGCGCTCTACCACTGAGCTATACCCCCGACAGCTCACAAGGGCCGGCGAAAGCCCCTCTCGAGTGTCGCTGCGTCTGCGGCGGGGGCGGCGCCGCCCGGGGCTGCTCCGGCTCCTGCCCGCCGGCTACACCAAGAAGGCCGCAGGCATATTTGACTGCCTTGGGCAGATATTGAGCATTTATTATGGGAAGATCAACACCCCCAAAATAAATCACTTGTGAGTATTGACCCCAATTCTAAAGTTAGAAAACGTCCTGGGCAACTCCTACGGCCACTGGAATATGGTATTGGAATACGGATGTTGAATTTTGATACTCATATTAAATGAAAGCACAAATAATGTCATGAATTTTTGTGAATTTCCCTAAATTATTGTTAGGAAAATTTTATCCAAGAAACCTTACGAGTGGCTGAGTCTTTTCTAAAAATCTTATTTATTATGACTCTACTCCCTAAAAACTAAAACTTTGGTAAGGTTTCAGCTTCCCACTTCAGGGACCGTTTGGATATTTACAAACGGCTCTCATTCGGCTGTCAAATATTTAAAAAATTGAACATGTTTCAATAATACTGTCAGAAATAAAATCGCATGCTTGTTGATCGGGCTGAAGGTCTCGGCCAGTGTCACGGGGCGCGCGGCCCCAGAGAAACGACACGAACGGTCCTAAACGCTTGCAGCTCCGCACTCTCCATAGACTGCGAGCTCACTTCATTGGCGAAACGTGCATTTCACTGCCATTCTTATAACAGAAAATAGTAACAAAACAGTGTTTTTAAAAACTAGCATTTTCACAATTTCAGGAGAGCTCTTTAGCCCGAGCTTCCGCCGCTGGTCCTGGGATGATCTCCGCCGCGGAAGCCCAGTCGCCGGCCGGGACAGACGCCGGACAGTCGGCAGGCGGCCCTCCGCGCGCGTGCCCGCGGCCTGCCGCGTCGCCCGGTGTCCAGCAGCTGCGAGCGTCACTTCCGCAACACACGCAGCCCGGGGCGGGGCCCGAGTTCGTGCGCGCGGGTGTGCGCTCGTGGGCGCCTGCTCCTGTCCGCACGCGGGCTTGCGTGCGCGCGCTGGCCGCTTGCCCCGCCCTCCGCCAGCCCCGAGACGCGCGGCGCGCGGCGGGCGCTAAAGGAAAAAGAGGGTCGTTTTCGTTTCCTTCGGTTTCTGGGTATTTCGTCAGAACTGCCGGAGAAGAAAGGCGGTTTCGCCGGGAGGAGGAAAAGTGGAGGTGCCGGGGATTGAACCCGGGGCCTCGTGCATGCTAAGCACGCGCTCTACCACTGAGCTACACCCCCGTGCACACAGAAATCCTGCAAAAGCCCTTATGGGTTGTGACGCCGCCGCTGACTCCGGGCCGGTGGCGCGGGGCTGAGGCCGCAGGGACTCGGGGAGGACGGCGGGCAGGGGACAGGGCGCCTGGAGGCGGGCAGGGCTCCCGCCCACCTCGCCGAGACCCGGTGCGCGGAGACGCGGTGCGGCGGGGAGCACGGGGACCCCGGGACGGAGGACTCTCGAGGCCTCCGGGGTCCCCGGCTCGCCGGGCGGAAGGACCCGGCTCGGCGCGGGCCCGGAGCGAAGTTCGAGGCGCAGTTCACGTCCTGCTCAGTCCTCCTCCCTCGCCTCCCTCTCCGTGAGGACCCATGCAGCCCCCGGGTCCTATCCACGCTGGCCCCAGATGGACGCGAGGAAAATGCACGCAAAATGCTGTGCTGAGCGACCCTGGGACCCAGAAGACACTGACGCCCCTTTGCCGGTCTTGAGACAGCTCCCCTGACGCACGGCGCCTGGGCATCTGCGAAAACAGCAGAAACAGGAGGGTCTCTCCTTCTAGGCGCCCCTCGGCGCACTGCCATCTGCTCACATGCCCTTTGTCCACTACACCTCCACACGACTATCTACTTCTTCAGCAAACCGAAGCATAAAAATGCAGATTCTCCGGGTTCCAAATGCTACGTGTCCTGCAAAATTTAGATGCGCGAGCCTGTTTCACGGACGCACGCTCAGCCCCTCCTACTCCTTTAGGAGCACTTCGCAGCCGGCTTGGCGGGGCCCTGCTTCAGACTCTTCCGGCTGACCTTGGTCAGGCAGCGTTCCCAGCCACGGGGCCTGCAAACCCGGGGGTGCGATCTGAGCGGAACAAGGTTCCCACGGGCTTTAACGCAGAGGCGGGGAAGGCGGGTAAGAAGCGGACCCGGCCAGGAACAGAAAAGGATGCCCGAGCGCGCAACATGCCGGTGGGCAAACCTACTTGCAGTCCCTCCTCTCGCCAACAGAGGGCGGTGCGAAAACGACCTGCAAATGTCACCGCGTCTTCGGTTTCAGAGGGCTGGGCGGGGCCCTAGGAATCTGCAGCTCTAATGGGTTTCCACTGAATACAAAACCCACTACCGAATGAAAAGGAAATCAAAGACCAAGCTCATCACGTATATTTTTTGAACCAAAATAATGTCTCTTTATTAGTTGAGTAGCTCAGATATTTGTTATAGTGATGGAAAACTAACACGGGTGTACATGTGTCGACCTTATTGTCCTTTTAACTTCCTACAGTTTTGAACTTTTTCAACTAAAACACAGCAGAGGCCAAGCGTGGTGGCACATGCCTGTAATCCCAACATTTGGGAGGCTGAGGCAGGAGAATCGCCTGGAGTTCGAGGCCACCCTGGGCTACATTGTGTGTTCAAGGGCAGCCTGAACTACATAGCAAGACCCTTCCAAAAACAAAAACAAACAAACAAACAAAAACCAAACCAAACAAAAAAGATGTCAGAGTTGGCCATTTGGCCAAAGAATGAAAATGTAGGTATAAAAAATCTTAATATCCCGTGGCAAACAAATTTAGAAACTTGAAGCTGAGCTGTGCATTTTAGCTGAAATGGTGTGAACAATCTTGGAAACAGGCTTGCATTATGAGAGAGATAACACTAAACTTTCGCAGTCTAAGGATTCCTTTTTGCTTTTCATCTTGACATTCATAGAATTTGCAAATAAAATTTGGCCTCACTTACTCTATTTTGTACTTGTTTCATATTTTGAGACATTGTCTCACTATGTAGCCCAGCCTGTAACTCACACTGATCCTCCTGCCTCAGCCTCCTGAGTGCTGGAATTATAAACATCCATACCACCACACCCAGCTTGATTTTATACTTTTTCTTTCTTTCTTCCTGCATTATTCTTGTACTTGACTAGACTAGACTGACTACAGATTTATTCCTTATTGATGATGTTGGGTTTGAGTTCATACTGATAGGCTTCAGGACATGCTACCCCAAGTTATGACTGGAAGATGAGAATATTGCACTATTTGAGATACCCATTGCTGTGACAAAATACCTCAAAGGAGGAATGTTCCTTCTGGCTCATGGTTTCAGGGGTTTTAGTCCACAGACTCTTGGCTCCTGTTTTAGTTACTTTTCTCTTGTTGTTGGGACAGAATACCCGACACCCAAAATTAGGGGAAGAAAGGTTTATTAGCTCACAGTTTGTAGAGGTTTCAGTCTATAGTCCGCTGGGTCCGAGGCAGGGCGGCATGGCAGACCGGCAGCAAAGTAAAGTAAGCAAGCAAGGGATGCAAGCAAGCTAAACAGCTAACCAGCTTCTTCCTGTATTTTATATTTTATCCAGGCTACCCGTCTTTAGGGTGGGGAGCGCTCCCACCCTTAATCCTAATACCCTTAATCTTAGTGTCACACCCCTGCTCCCACTCCAGATCAAGCTACCTCTTACCACATGAGGCTTTGGGGGGACATTTAGACACAAACCATAACAGCTCCACAGTCTTGGCTCTGTGGCAGGGCAAAATATGGCGGTAGAATTGTCTAGAGGTTGTAACTGTCTTACGTACTTGGCACCCCAAAGAACTGAGCAGGACATACAAAAGTAGAAGTAAAAACATAGATTTATTAGTCAGGATACACTCTTCGGGGTGGTGAAGTGGATATCGAGCCGGCCCACCGGCCGTTCCAGTCCCGCCTCACCCGGTCGTGAGAATAGAGAAACCACTCGGTCACAGAAGCCAATTTGAGTCTGATTTATTAGCTGGCGATCAAGAGGGCACTCAAGTGCAATAAAATGGCTCTCGATTCCGAGTCTTTGTCTGCTTATCCCGTATATACAGTTTGCATACATTACCTTTTGAATTCCAATGATTTTTGAGATTACAGACTCAAAATGAGTTCTTTTGGTCCCAGGCACCGGGGCAGGGCCTGTAAAAGGGAACCGAGTAATAGGGCTTCCGGGGTTTGTCTGAGTTAGGAGACTATCTGTTATGCGGACGGTGAAGGGGTGAAGGTCACGGTCTGAGTGTCGATAAAGAAGAGGAGTGATTTGAGGTAAGGAGGAGACAGGGGAGCTTAACATTCTCCTGCTAACTGCAAGTGTTCAGGGGAGTGATGAATGCGAACGCCAAAAAGGGCCATAAGACTGAATTTAGGAGAATAGTATGAATGCCCTCTACTTCTGTTAAACTCTTTCCATCCCCACTTCTCTTAGGTCGAGCTCCAGCTAAATTGCCATTTCAGTGGGAAAGGGCCAGGAGAAATTCAGACCCTAGGAAGCCAGGTGTCTGCACCCCTATGTGGTTTTTACCGGGAAAGAGCAGCTCTTGGGACTGGTGCCACACTTCATTCCAGTCAGAGACATCTCCTTTCTGTTGGAGGAGGTTTCTGTCCCTAATTCGGACCTTTGAGGAACTATCAGGGCACTCTCTGCACCTGCGCCCCCAGGCAGGGCTTGGCCGCCAGCGTTGGGGGCTCTGTGTGGTTTCCCGAGCGCCTATCTCGAGCCCCCAGAATCCTACAGCACAGGCTTTTTCGGTCCGTGATCCGGCTTTCAGAACCGGGTCCCCCGTGGGTTTCGGAGAGCCAGTTTCCGCTTTCTTCCCCCGCCCCGAGACCTCCCCTTTCCAGGAATCCCCCCCCACCGCCCGCCTCGGTAGGCGCGCACGGGTAGCGCCTTCCCCACCGGTCAGCTCAGCTGCCGAGAGGCCGGAAGGGGCGTGGCCCGGATATCCGGTTCGCCGCCACGCCTCCGGTGACCTCACTTCCGCCCCGCGCCCACCTCCCCGGGGCTGCCGGTGGGCCGGTAGCGCGCGGGCTGGAGCGACGCCCTGGCGAGTGGGCGGTGCGGGTCGTGTAAACGCCGCGCTCGGGAGCCGCGCCGGTGCCGTCGCCTTAGGGGCCCGGGAGCCGTGCTCTGCGGGGCACGGACCGGGGAGCGCGGGCACGTGTGTGGCGGTCTCGCTCTGCCCTAGCCGTCCCGCCCTCGCAGAGCGGTCCCTGGACGTTCACTGACTGAGTCCGCGACTGCGGGCCTTCTGCCCCCGCGGAGATGAAGACACCTCGAGGGACGCGCAGGAGGAAGGCGTTTCTTCCTGCGCGCCGACCCTTCCTGCGAAGTTTGGGGCGGGGAGGGACCCTTGGTTTGATTTCGTTTTGTTTAAAAGAACTTGTCAGTTTTGGAAAGCAGCTGCGGCGTACAGGGCACGGCGCCCGCGCTGTCCTACCGGGTTCTGAGGGCGCGGGTTCCCCGGAGCGCCCCGCCCCGCATCGCCTCGGCCCCGCCGCCTGCGCGTCCAGGCTCCGCAGAGTCTGTGTCGCTGAGTTTGGGGTTCAGCAGACCGCCTGGGGGCCCCCGGCCCGCCCGGCAGCCCAGTCTTTAGGTATACGTGGCCGAGTGCTCCTCGCCACCGGCCGCGTGGCCTAATGGATAAGGCGTCTGATTCCGGATCAGAAGATTGAGGGTTCGAGTCCCTTCGTGGTCGACGTTTTTCCTTCCTGTGCTCCTAGGAGAGCTGCAAAAAGATTGAGCGATGGCGAAAGTCCGATGTGTGACGTTTTCTTTCTTGCTGTCGCTCAGCCGCTGACTCACACGCAGAAGCCACGGGTTTAGCCACGCGTGTGGAGTCCCTGCCCGCGCCACCGCCTTCCACAGGGACAGGCGGAGCACAGCCCTCATCCTTAGGGATCGGAGCACTCTGACACACGGGTGAAATCAAGTCAATGCTGGGGGAGGGGGAGGACTAAAACTTGTTCCAAATCTTGTGAAAGAAGTAAGCAGCTGAGATCAGAATGAAGAGTTGTGTCCGCGGTGGAGCGTGTGCCTGGCACGCTGGAGGGCGGTGCTGACGCTCAGCACCAACGTGATAATCGACAATCCCTAATTTAACAGTAGCAGAGGTAACATTAACTGATGGCAGGCAACGTGCCTGCGTTACACCACCAACCCTGAGCCTTACTAATGTTCCAATTTCACGGAGGCATAAACTGAGACCTAAAAAGGCATAGTCTCCTGCCTAAAGGTACATAAACAACAGGTAAATCTCGAAAATGAGCCAAAATTTTTGGAGCTGAGTGTCAGTATTTAAAACAATTTTTGTTGCTTATTATGATTCAAAGTTTTGTTTTCATATGGTAAAATATACATAAATAAAAATTGTCACTTTAATTGTTTTTAACGTAAAATGTAATGTTTTAATCACCCCTAACAGAAGCTCTGTAACCCTTGACTCTTAGTTTCCCGCATTCCTCCAACTCTTGCTCACTTCTGTCTACTTTCTGTCTCTATGCATGTGTCTACTCTAGATATTTCACGTAAGTGGAACTATACAGTATTTTTCCTTTGGAGTCAGGCCTATTTTACTTAGCAAAATGTTTTTGAGATTCGTCAATGCTGTAAAGTATGCAGGATTTATGCAGGAAGCCTAATATAATGCCAGGACTCAGCGATAGTGTGAATACTTTTTTTAGGTGAGGCGTTACCCACTCCTGGACGCTGGGAATTTGGGGACACCCTGACCTTAACCATCCACTCAGTGTTGTGTACTGGAGCCCCGCTGGAGCAAAGTCGGGGGCAGAGCAGCGCCGTGGCCAGGGCTCACCTCCGAAGCCAGCGGGATGAGGGTTTAGCACGGGGGTGAGTGCTCGTCTAGCGCGGCAGGTTCCCGGCTTCCGGTCCCAACACTGAAGGAAAAATATAAATATTTTCTTTAAAGCCAAGGGTACTTACTACCTTCCCCTGGAACCTCCTTCCCTTCCCTTCTTCGTAACACTTTGCCTCTCTCCTGGCAAGGACCTCCCGCACTGAGTTTCTGTGACAGGCGTCAAGCTGAGCGAGTCTCACTGTGCCAGAGTTCTGTCTCCTTAGTGAGTTCCTCCTGCTCTTTCTTTTGCATGGTGGAACGTGTGAGCAACCACGTACTTGGGGTTCAGAAGAAATCCTGTGTCTAAAACTCAGATGGGAGATCACAAGAATGAACTCATAGGACAGGAAGCACAGAAGCCTCATCTAATCCCAGGACTCAGTTTCCCTAAACTAACACAAGGAGAAATTGGTGAAGAGTTCTTATGACTATTAAAGAAATTGAATCAATAATTAATAGCCTTCCAAACAGTAAAGCACCTCAAATATTTGAGGAAAAAATGATGTCGATTCTCTGCAATCTCTTCCAGAAAATAGAAACAGAGTAAGCATCTCTTAATTCATTCTACAAGGCCAGAATTACCCTAATAGCAAAGCTAGATGAAGACATAAGAAAGGGAAACTGCAGATCAGTATCTCCTATGAGCAGAGATACAAAAATCCTCCATGAAATATTAGCAAGTTCAACCCAATAATATATAAAAAGAATAATACACTACAACCAAATGGGATTTATTGCAGGTATATAATCCTGGTTCATTTGAAAATCAATGTAATCCATCTCATTAACAGGCTAAAGAATGAAACTGTCATCATTATATTAGTAGATACAAAAAAATTGAAAATACAACATTCATTCATCATTAGAAAAAAACGTTCAGCAAACTAAGAATAGAAGGAAGTTCCTCAACTTGACAACATCTACAAAAAACAAACTAACTAAAGCTGTGTCATAATGGTGGGAAATGAGAAACTGTTCCATGGCTGAGATGGAGGATACAGCAAGGATGTCTCTCACTACTTATGTCAGCAGTGTAGTGGAAGCCCTGGCCAATGCAATTAAACATGCAAAACAAACAAAAGGTGTGCAGACTGGGAAGAAAGAATTAAAACTGTCTTTGCTTGTAGATGATGTAACTATGTAGAAAACGTAAAAAAAAAAAAGTGACTGAGAAAAATATTTTGGAACTAAAATTGTGTATAGCAAGGGTGGAGAACCCAGGCTAATATACAGCAGTTAATCTCATTCTTATGAACAAACAATGAAGAGTTGGAATTTGAAATTAAAAACAGAATACCAATCTAGGTGTTGTGGCACATGTCTTGTAATCCCAGCACTCAGGACCAAGAATTCCAGGCCAGCATGAAGTACATACTGAGTCCCTGTATCAAAGAGGGGGAAAAAAAAAAAGAATTTAAAAACAGAATACTGGGGGCTGGGGATTTAGCTCAGTGGCTAGAGTGCTTGCAAGAGCAGAAGTCCCTGAGTTCAATCCCCAGCACCGAAAAAAACCAAAAAACAACAACAACAACAAAAAAACCAGAACATTGTTTGCATTATCATCAAGCAATGAAATACACAGGTATAAATTGAAATTTATTTTTGACACATAAAGTTATACTTATTTGTGGAGTATCGAGTGATTTTTTTGATATATTAACAGGTGAATTTTTTTTTTCTTATCTCCTCGAACATTTGTCATTTTTGGGGGGGCGGTGCTGGGGATGGAACTCAGGGCCTTGCACTTGCTAGGCAAGCGCTCTACCCCTTGAGCTAAATCCCCAGCCCCCATTTGTCGATTTTTAATGGTGAAAACATTCAAAATCCTTTCTCCTAGTTCATTGAAATATGTGGTTCGTTGTTACGGTTTAGATCTGTGGTGTCCCCTGAAACGATTTCATGTGTATGGAAGGTGATTGGATCACGGGGGGCTACACCGATCAGAAGACTCATCCAGCGTGGGTTCCCAGTTGAGTCTGCAGTTAGGAGGAGGGATCTGGTTGGAGGTGGTCATTGGGATGCATCTCCCTTCCTGGCTCCTTTGCTTTCTGCTTCCTGGTCACCATGATGTGAGCAGCGCTCCTCCCCCAGGCCCTTCTACCCTGCCACTTCCCCTTGGGGCTGGCCTCCCAGGCGTGGACAAAGACCTGTGAAACTGTGAGCCCAAATGAACCTCTCCTCCTTTAAATTACAGGGACTGAGCGTTTGTCTGGGAGACAAAGAAAGTGGTTGAGACATACATTATCTATCTAGTCACCTGATGGTACAACAGCACATCAGAACTTCTGGCTCCTATTTAACTGTGACTTTAGTACCCACTGATTGGCCTCTCTCCATCCTTCGCCTCAGCCTCGGGTAAGTTCCATTCTGCTCTCAACTTCCATGAGATCAACATTTTTATACTCTTCATATGAGTGACATCTTGTCTTCCTGTATCTAGCTTACTCCAGTGCCATGAAGCTGTCTTCAATGACATCATTTTGGGCGGGGGGCTCACTGCTGGGTTTTTTGTTTGTTGCTTTTGTTCTTTTGTTTTGTTTGAGTCAGAGTCTCACTATGTATTTCAGGCTGGCCTCGAACTTCAAGTGATCCTCCTGCTCAGCCTTTGAGGACTGGGATATGCAGGCGTGTGCCACCATGCCCATATTGCTAGGTTTGCTTTTGTTTTCTTTTTTGATATGCTACTGGGGGTGGAACCCAGAACCTCAGTGCGTGGGAGGCAAGTGCTCCACCACTGTATGACACCCCACCCCCCTCCTGTGTGTTTTTGTCTTGATTCTTTGCAGCCCCTGCACCAGCTGAGCTTGTCCATGAAACAGCCACGATGAGAGCAGATGATCCTGTCTTTCCCCGCTAGGTTTCTAAGTCCTACAGCAAACCTGAGACTGATCACTCCACACTCCTTTGAACTTCCTGTGAGGTTCACAACGGTTTTCTCAGTTCTGTGGTCATCAGTGATTTCAATTTGCCAATTTAACCACGCTTCATCATCACAGTTAGAAATAAGACAGTGGCCTTGGAACACGGCCTGAGAACCGGCACGTCTTTCTGGCATGTTTGATGTTCCTGGGAGCGTAAGCCAGGACCCCCAGGGGCACACGCACAGGAGCATGGAAGGAGCAGGGCCGGTGCATCTGTGAACTCAGCTACGTTAACCATCTAGCCTAGCAATCCCCTTTCCAGACAGTGTGCATGTCCAAGGGAAGTGAAAGCACAGGTTCATGCTAAGGCTTTGTTCATAACATCAAAAAGGAAGTGACCCAAATGTCCATTTACTAACTGGTCAATAAATAAACCGGCTTATCCATAAGTTGGAACTCTACTTGTCAGTGAGGGGGAAACTACCAGCACAGGCAACAGCATGGATGCCTCTCCCAAGCATTATTGCCAAGGGAAAGAAGCGGGATACAAATGCCTGCATTCTAGAGGATTCTGCTAAGTCCCACAAAAGGCAAACTGATAGCAGCAGAAAGCACACGTGTGTGTCAGAGGCCAGCGGCAGGGAGGGGAGTCCTGCAAGGAGTGAATATTCTGTGATCATGGTGACTGTTACATGGCGATACATTTGTCAGAACCTATCATATTTTACTCCCAAGATGGTTGAATTTTGCAGGTATAGTAGGACGGTGGTTCATGAACTTAATCTTTCAGTGATTCTGGTCACAAACTGACTTGGATGAGCACTGAATCAAATTTAGTGGTTAGGTTCAAGGTTGCCCTTATGGGGAAATCTGATTCTGTCACGAATGGAGGTGACACTGTACATTAGACCTCAGTAAAGCTGCTTACTTAATTTTCAGGACAACAAGCAAGCGTCAGTGCAGGTAATCCCTCTTCCTGTGGCGGCCAGTCTCCTGGTTACGCAGCCCCTCGTCCTCCCGACGCACCCAGTTCATCTGAGTCTCAGCCTCACACACACTGTAGGACTCATCAGCTATGAGAACGCCCTGTCCGGAAGATTGCCTGCTGGGGTTTGGGAGCCACCAAGCTCATGTCAGAATTTTGTTACTGTCATGAGGTGGGAGGAGGAAGGACCTAGTCGAGCTTTCAGGAGGTGCTTAGACGTGAGGGCTCTTGTGGATTAGCAGGTCAGTGGGTCCACGGCCGTCTGGAGGTGGGTCTGTCATCAACGCTAGTTTTGCTCCTGTCCGTGCCCCTCTTGCCATGCGATGCCCTGTGCATGCTGGGACTCTGCAGCATCACTGCCAGCAAAAGACCCCATTGGATGCAGCCTTTGTCCCTGGACCGCCCAACCTCCACCTCTATGAGCAGGCTAAGTCTTCATTCTTTATGAAGTAACCACCCAGTGGCGTTATAGCAATGGCAGCAACGAAAAGGACAGAGACTTGTGAACTAGCACAAGAGAAACAAAATTCACTTCTGTGCCACAGCATATTTCTGCATGCATTTTGGTGGTTAGATCTTTGCCCACGCAGCATTCTTCTCTGAAACGATCCAACCAAGACTCAGGTGCAGTGTGCTGGGCTTGTGGTCTGGATGTCAACTGTTATGGTCAGGCCACGCTCTCCCTGAGAAACCGTGGCCCCTGATCGTGTCCCTCAGGGCTGATGGCACCCAGAGTCCCTCCGCGGCACCCCAACCTCCACTACTCCGCCTGCAGCCCAGGCACTGTCAGCTGAGCCCAGACGGGCCTCCTCTCCTTCCTGTCTCATGTTTTTGTTATTTCCTAGGAATGGCAGCAAAGGCCAATTCCTTCGATCTGATTCCGTGTGGGTTATAGGCAGTAGATAGTCCGTTCCCCTCAAGCTTGATTGGTTTCTGGACTTAGTGCAGATTTGCCCCTCATGATTTATGTTGCTTGATATTGTGGTGGGGATCGATGAGGCTGGGTGGACGGTGAGCTACGTGAGGATTAGGTCGCCAGCTCCTCCAGATGCCTCAGCCTCTGACAGTCTCAGGGCCTCTCCGCACCTACACCCCAGTGCCGTGGCCGTTTCAGGACCACGGAGCCCAGTCTCAACCGAGGAAGCTCTCTAAACACCAGTGTGTGTCGGACAGTGTCCTCTACACCAAAAAAAAAAAAAAAAAAAAAAAAAATTGGGTGTTCTTAAGAGAGACCTTATTTAAGGGTTAAGTTAAATTAGTAGCATCAACTAAATATGATGAGTGTGTTTACAAGAGAGGGTGGATTTGGACATAATGCCAGTCATGCATACAGGAGAATACCATGTGGAGCTGAAGGCTGAGACTGGCTGACGTGCCCAGGGGCGTAGGAGCCGACATCCAGGAGAAGTGGGCCCAGCTGTGTGCTGGAAGAGCCACCCTGCTGACACCTTGCCCTGTACTTCCAGGCCCCAGAACTGTAAGACAAAGTACCACCCAGTTTGTGGTCTTTTGTTACAGTAGCCCTGGCAAACTAGTAACAATATTTTTCTTGACTTCATTGATTGATTGATGTACTGGGGACTGAATCCAAAGCCTTTAAACTGAGCTACGTCCCCAGCACCTTTTAAATTTTTTATATTGAGACACTCCCTTTTTTTTGAAGCAGGGTCTCCACAGGTAGTTCAGTCTGGCCTTGAACTCATTATGTAACTGAGGCTGGCCTCCAACTCTCAGTGATTTTCCTGCCTCAGCCTCCTGAGTGTTAGGATTACAGGTATGCACCACACCCAGCGAGACAGAGTCTTGCTAAGTTCTAAGGTGCCCAGACTGGGTTCAAATTTGCAATCTTCTTGCCTCAGCCTCCCAGAGTGCTGGGATTATAGGTATGTGCCACCATGCCCAGCTTTTTGATTCATTTAAATACTCAGTGTGGGCTACACATACTACAAGCGACATATATAAATATATGTATGGACTTTCTCGACGTCACACCTGCGGGAATTATTTCCTATAATATGTGTGTGTACGCGTGTGTGTGCCCGTGTGTGTGCGTGTGGCAGTGCTGGAGATCTTGGCCACAGCCTTGCACCTGCTAGGCCAAGTATTTTAGCACCAACCTACACCCCAGCTCTGTAATTTTTAACCCTAAATTTTGCTGCTGTGAGCATAGCTCAGTGGTGCTCCTAGCATGCATGAGGCCCTAAGTTTTATCTTCAGCGCTGAAGAAAAAAACCAAAATGAAAACCTTACATTTTATGTATCCTGCTGCAAGACAAGCTTTATTTTCCTGGAGTAACAGGGACCGCACTCTTCAGGAGCATATTCCACGTGGACGTTTTATCTCCAAATAATGCCCATGAGCCAGGTAACTTGTTGTGTCCATTAATGGAGGCGTGAGACAGCTGTGTACATTCAGCATTGTTATGGACCTTGTTCCACAAGTTAATGTTACTTCAAATCTCAGATGTCTTTGGTTCTAAGATGCATCTTATGGATCACTAAGAAAGAAAATGTTTTATACCGAGAAGACTGTAACACATCTGTTTTGGAAATAAAACCTGGACAAAGGTAAGTCCGGCAGAGCTGCAAGGCAGTTCCCAGTGTGCTCCCAAAACCTGATGCGGCGTGTCCTCTTTTATTTCTGTCTGGCTGGAGGACGAGCTGCCCTAGAAAAGGATGAACTATTTTGTCGCTTAAGTTCACATTGTATGCTTCAATTTGCAGAAAACACCCAGCCACATAACTGGATGTTTGGGAGCAGAAAATAAAATGGGCTGTGGACAGCAGGTGATGGGATCTAAGGCTGGGGACAGAGCTGGGGACTTGGGCTGGGCGGACCGAGGCTGATCCTGCCTGGACGCGGGATTCTGAGAGGTCCCTGTGAACATGCGGAGGGCAGGCCGGGCGGATGGAGCTGTCAGCAGCCCCTACCCTGGGCTGCCCAGACCCAGGAGCCTCAGGACTGCCAGGAACAGAGGGCTATTCCTGGTGGCTGGAGCAGGGGGAAGCCCAGAGGCAGGGGTGGGGGGACAGTGGCCCCAGGGCCGGCTGCAACCTCCTCCTCTCTCTGGCCGCCACCAGCCCTACTGGCTACTCTGGGATGTGACTTCCATGCAGCTGGAGGTTTTGCCCATCTTACTCATTACTGACACATAGAAGACACGACAGTATTTACCAAATAATGCACATGCATTTGTATTTATTCACTCTTGAAACTGCAGGAAATCAGAAAGGCTGAAGACAATTCCAACTCTATATGGAATTAAACAGGCTGTTACCAGAAAAACTGTAGGAAATGGGCTAGGAACAAAAATGGCAGGAACAGAAAAACTCAATTTTGTGCATGTTAGAATTCATGCATTAAAACAGTGAGTGTGGTGATGGCTGCCGGCGAGAGCTGGCAGTCAAAGTGGCCAGATGTGCTTCCTGCTGCAGGGCGAGAGGTGTCTCCACAAGGGCAGGACTCAATTGTTCACGGTGCCGATATGGCCCCGGCCCTTCCTAGAAGCCGGGAGGCGTTTGCTCACCTCACCTACATTTCAAGGCTCCTCTTTGCAGACCTCCTGACATCTGTCACAGCCTGACGTCTTACTGAATACTTTCCCACGTGACATGCTCACAAGATTCTGTTAGAGGGAACTGGCGAATGTTGGACGAGTTGATGTTCGGCTAGAGTTTCCCACAGTCGTTACTATCTACGGTTTCTCCCCTGTGTGCCCTCTGATGCTGAACATCATGACTTCCCAGATTCATTACATTTATAAAAGGCTCTGACTCAAACCGGGTCTGGCGGCACACGCCTATAATCCCAGTTACTCAGTAGGCTGAGGCAGAAGGCTTCAAGTTCCAGGCCACGTTGGGCAATTTAGCATTCTCTCAAAATAAAATAAAATGGGTTGGGGATGTTGCTCAGCCCTCCCTTGGATCAACCATCAGTACTGAGAAGAGCTGGGGGCTGTCTCCGAGTGGCTTCTCTGCTGGCAAATTAAGCCGGAACTGCCCAACAAGACTCATCTCGTTTTCCATGTTGAGTCTTTCCCTGGAGTGGATTCGCTGATGGAATCGGTGTGAGCACTGAAAGGAGCCCACAGCTTGGCCTTCGTCACTGTGTGGCAGGGCTCCCGGCGGCCCCTCCAGGGCATGCTCAGGCTAAAGGCACGCAGGGCTCTGCCGTGGAAGGGGCTGACCTGCAGGCAGCAGTGATGCCCAGCTGCTCCTCAGGTCTGCACACTGCCTTGTATTTGTGTGTCTCTGCCACCAGGTCTCTGGCCGATGGCCACCTGAGTCTCTCAAGGATTTTCACTGATTTTATTTCTTCAGAAATGTTCCGTTGTGCAGCCAGCTCCCTGTTCTCAATCCCGGGTTCACCATCTGAAACAATAAACAGGCTATGCAAATATCTGTTTTATTTTACTGTATTAAGGTTTAAAGAAAAACAAAAGTAAAACAAATTTTACATATATCTTAGATGACTGGTAATCACTTACCAAAGAGAGTCAGGCTCCTGCTTGACATTTTCATGCACATTCACTCACTTGATCCTTCGAATAAAGGTGAAAGTAGGTCTCTCCTTTCACGCTGAAACAGGAGAGATTCATCACCAAGACAGCCTCCAAGAGTTAGGCATGGTGGTGCACATCTGTAATCCTGGCACTCTGGAGGCTGAGGCAGAGGCAGGAGGATCACTGGGAGTTCGAGGCCAGCCTGGGCTACATAGTGAGTTCAAGGCCAGCCTGAATTATAGAGTGAGACTGTCTCAAACCAAAAAACAAAACAAAGCAACAACAACAACAAAAAAACCCAGCCTCCAATCCCTGCACTCCAGAACTCCCTCTCCTGTCCCTGCACCCTGCCTGTACCCAGCACCTTCCAGGCCTTTTCCCTGGCACTTGCCTCTGTCTCCTGGGACTCTCCTAGACAGTGATTTCCAGGGGAGAGACCACAGGGCAGTGTTTGCTCTGTTTGTTTTACACTCTTGAGAATGTGCAAGGGACAAGGACCGGGGAGATGAGCCTCCAGGAGCAGGGGCAACCTCAGCGCTAGCTGCACCTCAATTCCTGCTCAATTCCTGACCCCAAATTCCTGCCAACAGCGCCCTTTCTGATTTCTTCTTTCTGGGGAGAGAGGCTCTGAGAATCGAACTCAGGGCCTTGTGCTTGCTGGGAAAGTGCTCTACCACTGAGCTAAATCCCCAACCTCCTCTTCCCTCCTCCAGGGGCAACCCACTTGGGTCCCTTCCTGTCTCTCAGGAGCTGTCTTTCTCTCTCTCAATAAAATTCCTACTCTTTAAAAAAAAAAAAAGTCCCACTCCACCCCACCCCAGTGCAAAACAAAGAGTGCCGCAGGTCACATTTCTTGATTCAGCTCGTAAATTCTTCCATAATAGGGTTCGCCTTTTCAGTTCATCTGTTTGCCAAGGCATATAGTTATTACAGGCAAAGCTTGTGATTCAGGCAGTGGGAATAATTCCTGGGTGCTCTTCACAATGCTCGACAACTTGCTTCAACGTATGGAGCAAGCACTCTGGAGGTTGAGGCAGGAGGATCGCCAAGAGTTCGAGCTCAGCCTGGCCAGCCTGTACTACTAGCAAGACCCTGTCTCAAAAAAAAAAAAAAAAAAAAATTGTTTTTAAATTCAGTTCTACTCAAAATAGCCAGTCCGTAAGCTATTTGTTACTGGTTCATAACAGGTTAGGCTTGTACTACACAGAATGTGAACTAATATACATCTTTGTTGGTGCGTTACCAAAAAAAAAAAAAGGACGTCTGAAGTCCTGCAGTAAACCGTTCAGCACCATGGTTGACCACATCCTGTGCAAGCTTCCCTGAGGGAGCAGATTTTCAGGAACCCTGCTTATCAGTATTTCAAATGGAAGGTGTGATCTGTTAGTGGTGAGGAAAGAACTTCAGCATAATCGTTTGGTGCTAAAGATGTTAGGTCCTTTATTGTGTTTATATCCTTCTTACTTTTTTTTTTTGTGCTGAGGATCAAACTCGGGGCCTTGCACTTGCAAGGCAAACACTCTAACCGCTGAGGTAAATCCCCAGCTCCTTCTTACTTTTTTGGCACAGGAAATATCTTTTCTTTTATTAACTGACAGTAAAGCAGAAAGTGATGAACATCTCACCGCATCCCCTAATGCTCGTACGTTAGTGCCATCGCTGGCACCGAGGTGAAGCAGAAGCTGTTGGTTAGATAAGCGAGGCCCATAACAGAGTCAGTGTCCTTGTGAGGGACACCAGAAGCCCCTCTGTGGCCCAGCCGCAGGGAAAGACCTGTTTGTAGATGAAAGGGAGTGGCCCTGGCTCATTGGGTCTTTAAGAACTTTAGGAAGTCTTGACTGGTAGTGTCCTGAACCTGCAGTTTTCATTAAAAGTACAATTTTAAAATTCTGATTTTTCTTGCCTCCTTGTTACTTATTTTGTTGGTGACTCCAGATCCCAGACCTACCAGATGTGACATAAATTGGGGGCTTATCTGGGATGTGAAAAGGAGACGACCAACTCACCTGAAGACATCAGACATGGTCGGACACTCCATCCCCTTCTCAGCTGACCTCCCGAGGTAACCCCTACACGATCTAGCATTGGAGTACCTTTGGCTGGGCCCCTTTCAGGCATTACGGGAACCTGGTAACAAGGAGAATTGAGTACAGACTCTGATTGTCCTGGAGGGAACTGCACTTCATCCTCATACGGCCCAAAGGTGGACATTCTGTTTAAGTGCTAGACTACCCATGCTAAGAGGAGGTTCTTCAGGGCCAGTGAGAGTCGATGTCCACAGGTGAAGGGGAGAGGGGACAGGTTTCCCCACATATCTAGAAGACTGCTTTGTCCCCAATCCTAGGATGGGACTTCTTTCAGTCTGTTTCTGATCTGTTCTGGACCCTGAAATGAGAGATGATATCTGTAGATTGAGTTTCCCCAGCACTTACTACATCCTTTGCCTCAATTATATCAAAACTGAGGACACTGGATGACAGTCCAATTTCCCCTGGGATATTGGTTAAGGCCAGAGAACAAGGTTCTCTTGATTTGTCATTTGTTTTGCCATCAGCTGACTCTCCCTGAGGAACTTCTACAGTCTCCCCCATATTGTAGGTAAGATCTAGGGGACCCCTGGGTCTTTTACATGTATTGGAGATCTTACAGGCAGGGGTCTATCCTTGTACCATTGGACCCCGGCTTGGCAGAGACCCTGTTCTCTTCTTTCAACAATGAGGCTAGTCCAGTTCTCTCCTGAGAGGCTTGAGAGTCTCTGAGATTTTGCACTAAAAGCTGTTAGGACTTGTGAAAGAGAGACTTTTGGGACTTGCATGCCTTTGAAGAGTGGCGACATCAGCACTAATTGGGAGACAAAAAAATTAAAGAGAGGCCTGAAATGCCCCAGATAGGGAGGAACTTGTTTCACTCTGTCACTAGTGGCTAGACAGCGCTAGATGACAGGCCCCAGCCAGGGATCTTGGGTACAGGAGGCAGGGGATGCTTCACTTCACAGAGGATGTAGGGAGTCCCCAGGGCATGGATTTGCCCCTAGGCCTGACACTGGATGTTGGTATACAAGTTCGGTTCTCTAGTTGGCCATGGATTTGACCTCAGGTTCTTACATCTTTCCTTTTCCTTCCTCTCCTAGAGGGGGGCCAGATCCTCAGCCATTCCATCATATTCTTCTTTAGGGCATCTCTTCAAACACTGGGAAGAATTAAATCCATAGTCCCTTAAGAAAAAGGGTCTTACTTTTATTATACTGTTTTTTTTTTTGAGGGGGGTCCTGGGAAGTTTTATTATACTTGAGACTTGGGTAGAACCCCCCTAACCCTAAGTTTTAATATCATTCTTCAATTAGATTCTTTCTGTGGGAAAAGGAAAAAATGGAGTGAGGTAACCTGGGTCCATCTTTTCTTCATCCTTTGGGACTGTCTTGAGTGGGTTTCTCAATGTTTCCTTGACCCCCTCTCTGGACTGCTAAAAAAAAAACCAGGATTCACACAGGGCTGGGGGCTAAGCAGGACAAGATAGGCACCCTGGGGAGAAGGAGGCAGGGCTTGGTTCCTCCTCACTATGAGACAAGCCCTCCAGGTCTTCCTGTTAGATTACTGCCCCTTAAGAACAACTTAAAGAAAAACCAAGACAGGTCCTGTTTACTTACTCAAATTTAGAAAAATCAAATGAGACTGAGAAAGTCCCACAGATGACTCAGATAGATATATAAAGGCCTTAAAATGAGTAACTTCTCTGTTCAGGTTAACTTGGGATGATTTGATGCTTTTCCTTAGTAAAACTCTTAATCAGGAAAAAAAAAATCTTAGGGGCAAGAGTTAGAGCTGGTAAAGTGTATGCCTCCACAGGGATGAGGCTTGCTCCTCACCCTAACCTCAATGGTCTGTAAAATACCTCGTAGACTAAAGGCCCCTTTGCACTTCTTCTATTATATCAAGGAGAGACAAAAGAAAAACAGAGGTTAAGCCTGTTAGTGATACAAATTTAGACAAGTTTGTCAGAAGGAAAAGAACCCCTCAGTGTTCTTACAATAACTGAAGCGCGCCATGGCATGCACGTGTATATCTATATATATCTCTATCTGAGAGTATACTCTGAGTTCAATGTAATGGTCTTGTTTTTCTGTCTGCCCAAATCAATCAAGTCTAGTAACGTGTTACACCTGCAGCTGCTCTGTTTGAAAAAACAGGAAAAAAAATTTTTTTTGAACTTAATTTCTTTTTCTATCTTTGGTTGAGATTTCCATGGAAAACAGTTTGTACAAGTTTCCAGGTCAACCAAACTTATTAAAACATTTAGGTATATAGTTTATTATGGCTTCTAGATAGACACTCAGGACATTGTCTCAGATGCTTGTGGGTCACATGGTTATCAGTGTGGTAATTTACATAAAGGTACAGGATGTGTTTAAGGTCAGTTACATGTTTTCACTCAGGTTATCTGTTAATCAAAGTGCATGGGTTTTATGAATGCAAGGCCTATCGTTGTCCACATGTAATAACTTGTTGGCATGCCGTTTCTGATCTGTAGCACTCTTATGTAATAAACTAGAGGTTTTCAGCAGTCAAAATACTGTGTTGATTATTGAGATCTAAAATTATCTAGAAAATTGTTAAGGTAACTAAGTGAGGAGCCCTTAGACATGGGAGGAGCTGTTAGATTGAACTCCCTTTGGTGGATAAAAAGCAGCTGCCTGAAATTTATTTACTTTGGTTTTTTCAACTGACTGGACTCCCGGTGACTTCCTTGCTCAAGCCTTATGGGGAACACATGCCAACAAACCTTGCTAAATATTATTATAATACATTTGCATTGGCTATCACCAAAAGGTTAAATTCTCTGTGGGTAAAACAGGGAGGTTTCCTTATTAAGAGAGGTTCAGACCCTGAGCAGTCTAAGTAATGTCACTCTAGAAATTGAAGGGTAGCCATAAATAACCTATAAGGTACATCTATGGACAGGTATATTCTTCTTCGCCAGCATTCTATTGAAGGGTGACAAATTTCAGGAAAAGTTTCTTTATGGGATTTAGTATCTTGCAATTAGATAGATGGTTATGACTGGAGGACTGTTCTATACCAAAATAAACATCTCAATGTGTTTCAAAATTTACTGGTTTTCATATAATAATGCTGTCATTTGGTTATGCTAAAATGTCATGCTGCCCTCAATCTCCATTTTTCTCTGTAAGACTTTATAATTGTTATCTGTTGACATTCTCCAGAGTTTCAACTTCTAAGGCAACAATGATTGGTTAAAAAAAAAATAGTAACAACTTCCTGGTCATGTTATCTATTTTAAAATTTTGGTAGCTAGGTAGAAGCATAGAATTGAACCTACTGGGGTTGGGGATTTAGTCCAAGTGGTGGCGTGCTTAAATTCCTGAGTTTGATCTCAGGAATCAACCTCCTCCCCACTCTAAAAACTGAACCTACTACATTACAATCTCATCGCAATGCTGGTGTAATTAGTCCTTCTGGGTGTTCAACAACTGAGGTTCAAGGACCAGAGAGAGAGAGAGAGAGAGAGACAGGAAGATAACGGAGCTAAGAGGACAGACAATATTTTGGCCCTGGCCTCCCTGGTCAACAAGGTCCCAGGACAGGAGGTCACCTTTCCTACAAGAACACACAACTGTGGTAAGTCACCCAACCTCCTGAGCAAAGAGGTTGTTGGACACCAAAGAATAGGAATAAAGCAGTGTGCTAAAAAGGAGGGTCACTAGAGAGAAAAACATCTCCCCGGGTGCTATGGAAAGCCATATGATCAAGCAAGACCGTGACCCATCCTGGTGGCTACCACTGACAGAAGAGCTAAGAGGCTCTATACATGGTCCCACAAGTAACCCCTGGAGAGCCTTAACGGACACTGATATTTAACAGAAGGTTAATTTTAACTTGTCTTACTTTAGTTTGGTCTTAAACACCCAGCAAGCAAGAAAGTATACTAATATTGGTCTCACCTTGATTTGGTCTTAAATACCCAGCAGAAAAGTATAACCAAAAATATAAAAATAGTAATAAAAAGGAGCTCCAATTATCAACTCCTGCTGGCAGTTTCCAGGTCAAGGAGCCAGTTGGTTACGGCGTCCTTTCCATTCTAGTGCTCATGTTTTGGTCACATGTGCTTTAATCTCTTGGTAGTGTATGTTTATTCTCGCCTAGAGACAGCCAAACTCCAAGTGATCATGCAGACAGTCCTCCAGATGGAGCCACCCATCTTCTTCGTAGTAGCATTAGATCACCTTCCCAGTGGACATCATCCACCATCCCAGCCAACATCTTCTTTCAGCCAGAAGTAGCCAAGATGGTCTTTGCCCTTGATCCCAAAAACACTTGGAGGGGAGGGAATGTAGGGTCAGAAGGGACCCTTGGGAAGGTTAAAAGACCCAGCCCCTTTTTAGAGGGTGGAAAATACAGGCTCTGCAGGGCTATGAACAACTGAAAGCAGACCTGAAAGTTTATGATCTTGACAATTTCCCTTGCAGATGTGCCTGGGTCGGCAATCGGTGGCTTTGTACTACTGTGCTATTTCCAATTCATCCCTCTTTTCTTCCTAAAGGAGATAAACAAGTTCCCCTCTGGAATTACCCTAGCCCCTAGCAACAAGCATGGTGATCAGCTGTGTGGGAGTCCTCCAGGAGATGGTGGAGACAGGACCCCTGCCCTATAAAACAAGACCTCTGGCCCAGATTCGACAGTGATCTAGCTCTGGATGCCTTCACCTTACACCTGAGGAGGCTTTTTTGGCTTTGATCTATTCTGCAATAAAGTACTTTTGCTTGCACTGGTCTCCTTTGACTCCTCCACTGGATGTGACACGTTCTGCCTCAAAGTCATGGTGTGTTCCATCCGTAATCAGGTTGGTTCTGTAAGGTGTCAGGAAAGCCAGTATTGCCTAAGGAGGCGTTTAGCTCCTGCTCTGGGGAGAAGCCTGGTCCTGTCATGGTCCAGTCTGGTGGGTGCTGGGCGGGGGACCTGACTTCATCGCGGGTCCCTCTGTGTGGTTCTGCTTTTCTTGGAATCTGAGGTGATTATTGTTAGGATGACCCACCCCAGATGCCCAAAATGGCCATCGCTGGTTTCTCAAAAACCCTCTTCTCCCATCTCTATGCCACGGAAACAGAATCTCCCGCCGAAACAATGGTCCCTCCCCCTGCCTAGAGTCCTCAATTAGGTCCGTCACCCCAATTTACCCAGGGGCGTTACCCACCACCCAATCACCCCGTGCAGAAAGGACCAATCCTAAACGCACACTTTCAAGCCTCCAACGTCACGAAGGGGGGGAGGGGCGGCTAAGGGATAAAAGGCCACTATCGGAGTGATTCTGTGCCACACTCATTCAAGTGAGACCGAAGAGCTGTAACACTCCAATGAAGCCTTTCCTGAGGCGAGTGTCGTCAGCTTGATCCCTCCTCCGTCTGGCTTCCGCTGCCTTACTCCTGCAAGGAGTCTGGCCATTGCCGCTGTGATTTTGAGATGTAACACTGAGCTGCGTTCCTGAGCTGTAATAACCCTAATAAATCTAGGTCGCTGTCCTGATTGCTTTGTCACAGTGTCTGCCCAAGCGACGGACGTGACCGGCGCACTTAACTGAGCTGTAATAAACCTGCCTGCTGGGCTGATTGCTTTGTCCCAGTGTCTACCCGGGCGGCGGACCTGGGCGGCGCACCTAACAATTACAGGTTTGGGACGGCAGCTCGAGCAGTCAGGGCGTCTCTCCAGGGGAACTGGAACAGATGTGGCCCCGAGAACTGCTCTGGTTACGCTTCTGTTGGTGTCCTTGTACTTGAAGGGAGACGTGATGCTGGAGGTGACTGATGTACTTCCGTGCAGAGTCAAGCAGGAATCTGGCCCAAGTTTTGAGCTAATGCAGCAGACACAAAATGAAGACGTCAAGATTCACCCTGCTTTTAGTTACCCAGGGGCACCTGCAGGTCCAGCCCTTAGGTCCCTGTTTTGTCAGTGAAGCAAGTTTCCACACATGTCACATGTCACACTAGTTCACCAGTTTCACTTGAATATGTGGCACTTGACATAATTGACTACGGAGGTTTGGTCTGGGCTCCTGAGGCCTATTGTGGGCATTGAAGCCAAAACAATGACCTCTTAAGTTTCGTTCAAGAAAGTCAAACCTAAAACCCAAGTCTATGAGACTGTATTAACTAAACAGTGAGTTCGTGTTCACTTTTGAAGTTGACGGTCATCTCCATTTCCAGTTTTGTCAGGAAAAATTCTAAGAGTCTTTAATGAAAAAGAAAAAAAGACCTCAAGTTACCTTGTGTGGGTAACTTCTTTCTTTTCTTCCAGGTGCTGTGGATCGAATCCACAGTCTCCACCGAGTTACAGCTGCAGAAAATAAACGTTTAAAATGTTGACAGGGTCTCACCAAGCTCCCGGCGGGCTCTGGAGTCACCGGAACTGGAGGTGCGCGCCGTCCTGCTCAGCGACTCTCCCTGCCTTTGAGTTAGCTGACGATTTCTAGCCTGCGGAGCGCACTGCGGAAGTTTCGGCGCAGAGGACCGCGGCTGGGACTTCCAGGGCGCGGGGCGCGCAGCCGGCGGCCCCTCCGCCCGTCGGTGGACCAGCCCGGCCGCCTACTTACTGGCCCCAGCCGGGCTCTGGCCTCGGAAGCGTCTTTCCGCCGCGAAACAGCCGCCCTGAGGACCGCCCGCCCCGCCCGCTGGCGCCGCGCGCTCTCCAGAAGCTTCCAGAGCGGCCGGCGCGCCGCCACCGCCGGGACCCGCTTGGTCTCAGCGCCTCTGCCCGAAATCTCGCGGTTCCCAGAACATCGCGATGCTTCCGCCTTAGTGTTTTCAGTATTGCCCATTCTTATGACAAAGCTTTAAAACTCAAGATTTGGAAGTAGTTTCGGTAGTTCACATATCCCAGTTAGGCTGCGATAATTGTGCGGTCTAAAAGGGAAGGAGGAAAAGAAGTGTGTCAGAAGTGGGATTCGAACCCACGCCTCCATGCGGAGACCAGAACGCCCGGGAGCGGGAAGCCAAGCTTGAGTCTGGCGCCTTAGACCACTCGGCCATCCTGACACCTGACAAAAGTTGGCGAATCTCGCACTAAAGAGAGCTTAGTGAGGGCGTCGGCGCAACGCCCGATGACGACGCCGGCCGCTCGGCAACAGGCCGCCGCCACCTGAAAGCGACGGGAACTTCACGGCTGCTAAAAAGATTCTGCCGGAAAGCGGGCGTCGCGCGGGCGGAAGGGGAAGGGGCGCCTGGCGGGGCGCCCTGGCGGGGCGGGTCTGCGGCAGACGAAAAGCCCACCGCGCCGCCCCGCGCCGCCCCGCGCCGCCCCGCGCCGCCCCGCGCCGCCCCGCGCCGCCCCGCGCCGCCCCGCGCCGCCCCGCGCCGCCCCGCGCCGCCCCGCTCCCTGCCGGGGACGCGGGCCGCTCGGCGACGCGGCCGGGTGTGGTGGGGCCGGAGTTCCGCCCTGCGGTGGGCTGCGTCTCGCAGGGCCTCGTTGTTGGGGGGAAAAGCATTTTCTTTTTCTTCCTGGCCTCTTTCTTTTCCCATCTTGATTCCTGCTTCTCTTACCGCATGTTGAACTGCGGCTACTTTAATTTTGTTGTAAAAGGCATGACTTCTTTTTTAGGGTAAGATGAGGTATGATTAAGTGTGTGAACGTTGTTATTGGCCAGCAGTATTTCTTGTGTATTAGGACTCTCCAGAGGTTATCCTACTTTTTTTTGGAAACATCCTGTACAAGACGGAATTGGAAAGGCCTGACGAGTTGTTAAGATGGTGGTTGAGTCCCGTAGTAAAAAGGAAAGAAGGCGACAGTAGCACCTACACCTCATTTTAAAAAAGGACTCAATTCTCATACTTGAATCTCTTCACTCTTTGGTAGATGAGACAGGTTTTTTTTGGTGCTGGGGATTGAACCCGTGGTCTCTTACTCAAAGGCAGATGCACGCTTTTCAGTGGCAGCAAAAGAACTAAGGACGGAGGAGCTGTTGAAGCCCGAATATGTGACTGACTGTAGTTGTTCCAAAAAGGAAACGGGTGTCAAAAGAGTCCTCCCGACCCCCTCTCCTTCAGGGGCCCTGACTGTGAACTGAAAGATTGCTTAGAATAAATTTAGAATTATTTACAAGACCGTTTAACCTCATTCAAAATGGGGTTCATAAATTAGAGATTTAAGTACTTATGACCCCACCACCCACCCGGAAGTAATCACTAACAGGCATCGACCTCAGCCGTCCTTTCATCTGCTGTACACCCCACTGGGAACCGTGGTCTTAACTGTGCATATTGTAACACGGTATCTTAAGGAAAATGGTCTTCTGGGACTTTACTCAGCATTGTTAATCAGATTCACCCTTATAGACTCGTCCTTATTCAAATCGGAGGCAGCTGTGCTGCATTCAACAAGCTTGCCCATCTCTGCTGCAGCTGCTGCCTTCAG
Source organism: Hystrix cristata (assembly GCA_004026905.1). Taxonomy (NCBI): domain Eukaryota; kingdom Metazoa; phylum Chordata; class Mammalia; order Rodentia; family Hystricidae; genus Hystrix; species Hystrix cristata. Next base: position 23,975 of record PVJO010007897.1, on the reverse strand, counting down.
ACAGCATACAGAGAATGGAGCGCTGGGCGTGAGACTCAGCAGGAGGAAGGCGGAAGGCCGGGGTGGCAGGGACTGGGGCTCCCTCCTGAGGGCGCGTCTCCCTCCTGAGGGCGCGTCTCCTTGCACAGGCACTCGCTGTCCTCGTTGTGGGCATTTACTCTCCCTCCCTGCCCCCGTGGACTCGGTAAGTGAAAGTGGGAGGTAATGTTGGCATTTTCCAGTTGCGATCCTGTAACAGGCCTCCCAGGTCAGCGGACTGCACTGGGAGTTCTGCCCTCCCGGCAGAGGAGCCGCACCCTAGCTGTGCACCGGCGAGCATCGCTTATCTCTGCTTCAATGTGTGCATCTGTAAATCAAGGAAATACTGCTTCATGAGGCTGTTGAGAGTCTTAGAGGGCATAAAGCTCCTCAGACTGGGTGCCAAGCACTGCTTTCTGTTAGTATTTCATGTATATGTGTGTTACTCTATGTATTTGTAACTCAGAGTATTCAGAAAAGGCTAATCTGGTCTCATGGAAGCCCCGTTTGACAGTACCTGGTTGTATTATTTCCCTTAAAGCCTAATGAATAAATTAGGACAGGTTATCCTCAACTCATGGTTCTCAACCACGGAACCCCAGTGCCTAGACCAGGAAAACTGTATATAGCCCACGAACTTCTGTCTAGAAGCAGAAAAGCTTCAAATTTCTGGGAACAGGGCTGTTTTCTCAGCCTGATCTTTCTTCCTTAGTGCACACCCGGCGCCCCCACCCCGGGCTTGGGTTTCCAGTTCTGCTCTCAGGAGCATTTTGGGCTCTCTGATCTGTTACATTATCCCCCTGCCAATTAAGAAAACACAGGCCTTGAAAGCTCACTTTGCCAGCGAAATCACAGGCTTAACCAATACAAGAGCTGCAGGCCAGGGCTATCCAACTGCCTTCTCAGCCCCCTTTTCACCACCTAGATGGAAGAAAAAGACTGGCCAGAATGTCCAGGAGCCACACTGGAAATCGACAGGTCCTCTCCACTCTCCATCTGTGAACTCAATCTAAGACCCAGGAAACAATGGAAATATAAATATCCAGTATTCACTTCATTTTCAACCATGTACCCAGAGAGCAGCAGAACTAAAAACATCCTGGGACTTGCTTGCGGTGATGTGCCTCCGCCTTCCAACTCCAGGACGGCTTGGGTGGCAACAGCCCTGCGAACGAGCTGCCCTTCGAGGCACACACATCAGGAAGGCCAAGCCCTGTCCCCCAAAGATGGGGAAAAAGTCGGCAAGGCGGCAGTAATCGCTGAACAGCGGCCCCGACTCCGACCAGGGATGGCGTGTGACCGACCAAGGAGGGCAGCAGGACCCACCTCCCAGCATCGGGGGAGCAAAGCCCTCGAGGACGAGGCAGAGACGTGGGTCAGAACATCAGCTCACAATGGAGGTGCTGTCGCTCTCACCATTCCTGTAAAATAACCAACCAAAATGTCCATCATCTTTGTAAGTGGAGTTGATAAAACTTGGCCGACTGAAGTACCAGGAGAGGTAGTGAACCAGACAACTGCAGCAGATGGACCATGCTGACCGGCCTCACAGGCCCCTCGGCTTCTTAGGAGCCCTGGGCCAGAAGTGACAAGAAACCCTCAAGACCCTAGCTGAGCCAGAGGGAGCCAGGCTGGGTCAAGCAGTGGTGTCTCAGGGTTCTCCACACCCAAAATGAGCCACATTCTTCAGCGGGTCCAGTCATGTGTCAAACCCCAAGTGTGAAACATGGAGGCCATCCAGTTTTATTTCTGGGCAATACTGATACTTCTCATTACAGCTCACAATTTGCAGGGGAAGGGGAAGGGTCCCAGGGAACATGGACATCCCGTGTCCCACAGTGAGGACGGGGACGGTGACGGCATCCAGCCCGATGGACAGAGGCAACATTCGGCAGGCCAGGACTCCAGCTGCCAGTCTGCGGGCCTGAGTTCCGCTCCTCACGGGGAGGTCTCCATGGAGCGCCCGTGACTCCCAACATGGCCAGAAAAGCCATCAATGCCACTCATGGGGCAGATGACAAGCGGAGCCGCGCCCTTCCCGCCTGAGTAGCTCAGGCTGAAGTAGGGCCGCACGGGCCCGCAGAAGGTGGCGTGGGAGAAGGTGAAGGTGTGGCGCCGCTCGGTCACATTGTAGAAGGACACCTCCCCAGCATCGTAGTCCAAGAAGATGCCCACCCGCTGCAGCGGGGTTCGCAGCGGCAGTGCAGTCATCGGGGAGGTGAGAGCCCAGTACTCCTTCCCGTACCACAGTGACACAGCCCAGAACCCGTTCTGGGGGGCCGAGGTCACGCCGCCCTTCCTGCACACCGAGTCTTCGCAGACGCCAATGGTCCACTTGGCTTTGTCCCCCACCTCCACCTCCCAGTAGTGGCGCCCAGCGATGAAGCAGGGTGAGCCCAGGACGCAGGGGAACAGGTTGAAGCGCTCGGGGTTGTCAGGCAGGTCCTGCTGCAGGTAACTGTACCGCACTTGCCGCAGGTTGTCGGATAGGATCAGGCTGGGATAGGCCGTGTCCGGGTCCAGGGTCACATCCACTGTGGGACAGAGGAAGGTCAGCCAAGGCACGAGGACACCACCCCACCCCAGGACCAGGGTAGCAGCCCTGCTACAGGCCGCGTTCACTTCACGACAAAACACATCACAGGGCTCACATTTCCAAAATCACTGTTGGGAACTGCTTTGACAACATAGTAAAAGTACTAAAACCTTACTCATTCCTTTCTACCTCCCGAGCCACAACATCCATTATAAACTGAAATTGAGGTTTCTTTATATGCCTATAATCTCATAATCTGAAAGCCTCAGAGGCCAAAAAAAAAAAAAAAAAATTCACAGGATTCAGCATTAGATTCTAGACAAGCTGGGTCTGCCCGGCCTCCCTGTAGTCAGATCTTAACAGATCCGTGTGCAACATGGAACGTCCACATCCTGCGGGAGAAAGCTGTAACTGCCCCTCACTCCATTTGCTGCCTTAATTAATTTGCTGCAAAATAATGAAAACTTTGGCCTTCAGAGACTTGGGAATTTTGACTTGTGGGTGAGGGCCTCAAATCAGCACCACTTTTCCCACCCTTCAAATTGTTTCATTCATTCAGTGAAAGCCTCACTCTATACGTCCAATGCTATTCCTCTTCTAAGGCCCCTATCTTCTACACAGTTTTTCTTAAGCAGTCCACAACTTTCTCTGTTTTTTGGTACTGGGAATTAAACCCAGAGTGAGCTGTATCCCCAGCCCTTTATTTTTTGAGACAGGGTCTTGTTAAGTTTCCCAGGCTGAATTCACACTTGAGAACCTCCTGCCTCAGCCTCCCAGAGGTGGGATGACAGGCCTGTGCCACAAGAGCTTCTACTCTGTGACATCCCTTGGTGTTCAGTGCTCCACTTTGGCAATTGCATGGTGCCTTTTGACTGAAGAGTGCTCATCTGTATTCTCTCGTGAGTGCTTCAAACCTTGCGGAGGGCATTAAACATGGATGGTGGCCAGTAGGCACCAGTGAGTGAAGACACAGAGTGTAGGGTCCTCTCCTTGTGAAGAGGGCTCCACACGGTGACGGTGGCCATGCAGCAGGGTGTCACAGCTCACGTGTGGGCACCTGTCAGTCAGTTACCCAGCCTCTCCAAGTCACGGGTGCAGGGGTGGGGAGGGCACAGGGACACAGCAGGGACTCCCAGGCATCCCCTGCACTTGGGGCAACAGCTGGGGGTGGGCAGGGTTCGGTCCTCTGCTCCCCGTTTGGGGAACAGCACTTTCCACTCTCTTCCGCCATGAGCCCTGACTTCCACTCTGGCTGCGGCCTGAGGCAGTGGATTAATACCGCCTGCGCCGGCCTCACACAAGCGCCCCGAAGACCGCACTGAGCCACAGCCCCGAATCATTCACAATGGCAGTTAAGTTCTCCAGGGTTTTTATTCCTTCCCCCCATCACCTACCTGAGTATAACTGAGCCTCTCTCAATTCTGAAAGAACAAAGGAGACAAGAAGTTACAGAAGGCCACAAGGGTTTCCAGGAAGTCTCACCAAGTGCGCAATTGTTGGTCATTGTAAAGTGGCCCCAGGCCCAGGCCACCACGGCCTGCCTTCTTCACATGGTCCTCGACTCCGGCGTCCAGCCCGGGACTTCAGGGGGCGGCTCAGGAGCCCTGGGACACCGGCTTTCCCAGGCACCAGCACACGCAGACTCTGTCCTGGGGCCGGCGGCTCCAATGACACCCACGCCACGCTCTGAGGCACGCGAGGCGTCACGTGTTCCCCAGGCGCCTTGTAAGTTGCAAACACGAATAAGCCACGCGAATGAGAGCCACCTAGGAAAGCTACAGCAGAACCACCACTTCCGGTGTTACCCACGGTGCTGCATGGAGTTGTCCCCATTTGTGTGGGTCACGGAGGACAGATGTTTCCAGCAATATCGCCGGATGCCACAAAGCAGCACGCAATTGAGAAGACACAGACACAAGGACTTGGCAGATACAAGCCAGGGAGCGTACAGCCAGCTCCCAAGTGAAGCGGTAAAAACTGTTTGCTTGTTTTTTGCGGGGGGGGGGGGCGCGGGGGTTAATGCAGGGCCTTGAGCTAGATTCCCAACCCCTAGCAGTAAATTCAGACTTGACAAAGCCTCCCCCAGATACCTAGAAAGTGCTAACCATACGACGCAGGGTTCAGCATGTGTCAGGCTCTGCTCTAAATTAACCGTGTCATCTTGGTGTGGTTTGAACTGTCATTCCCCTCACTGCACAGGTGAGGCGGTGACAATGCAGACCCTTTACTGAGGCCCATGGCTTCCGCCCGTGCTTCAGCGACGGGTGTGTGCACAGCACACGCAGAGTCCAGCCAGTGTAGCCGGCACCGTCTCTGCTCATTCTCTTCCCCCGGTTAAGCAACCTAATTCTGCATCCATCTTTGTGCTGCCTCTTTTTCTCCTCCATCAGTGCAGCCTGAGAATTGGGTGAACATCAACAGACCTCCTGAGAACAGCAGCTGTTAACTGGGAAAGGGAATGAGTCACAAAGGAAGACGGGAAGCGTTGGGGATCGCTGCCCCCACTGCACACTGCTAAAACAGATCCTCTCCCTCTTCCCAGGAAAATCCAACCTGAAGCCCGGGGAGGAGGGCAATTTACCTTGAATTTTCTCCATATCCGACTGCATTTTTTCTAAGGGGGGAAAAGGAGAAGATAGTCAGCTGTATCCCACATCTCTGCACCAGAACTGGACAATACACATCCCTCAGGCGCTGTGCAGACATTAGGGTAAGAATCCATTTTCCCTCATGATCCTTCTCAGATTGATTACCTGTGAACTGCTTCAGACTCTCTGTCAAGAACAGGCATTTTTGGGCAAAAATGTGGATTTTCTCTTGCAGATCTGGAGGTGTGATCCAAGGTTCAGGGATCCTGACCCTTTCAGCCCTAAATGTAAAGAACACATGTGAATTCTTCCCTGAATTCCGGCACCTTCCACAGGCCAGGACAGGGGTGGGCTGAATTCTCCAACACTAGTGGACGCTCTTAGAGCCAGCTACTAGAGTTGGCAGTTTCTCCTCTAACCAGAACAAGAGAGATACCTTACTTACTTTCATTTCCCCCAAAAGGACCCAGCTCACAAGTTCTCAAATAACAAGTTTTCAAAAAGGTTTAATGCACTCTGGGAGGATGAAGCAGGAGGATCACAAGTTTGAGTTCCACCTGGGCAAGTGAGCAAAACCCTGTCTCAAAAAGGGCTGGGAATGCAGCTCAGTAGGAAGGTCCTGGCTTCGATCCCCCGATATGTGTGCAGGTATGCAGGGTAGGAATGGGGGATTATTTCCTGCACTAAATTGAATTATAAGGCTGACCTCAAAGTTCCAGGACACAGTACTTGATATTTACAGTGGGCAAGTGTCCACGCTTTTCACTCTGCCACCTTCAGACAGACACTCTGTGGGTTCTATACCCATCTCCCTCACCTCGCTAAGGGTCTATGGCAAAGACTGTGTGCTGCCTACCCAGGACCTTCCAGATTTTGTGCTTGTGGCTGGCCATGGCCCTCACGTCTAGATGCGACCTTGTGACTGAGTTTAGGCCAATGAGAGGTGAAGAAGTACTTCATGGCAGTTTGAAAAATCTGCTCCAGCTGGGGATTTAGCTCAGTGGTTAGAGTGCTGAGTTCGATCCCTACCACCAAAAAAAAAAAAAAAAAAAGAAAGAAAGAAAGAAAGGAAAGAAAACTCTGTTCCCAAGCAATCTGCTGTGACCCACCTTTTCTACCGGGTGGCATCCTAGCAGTGGTCTACGTGAGGACTAGACCTCAAAGAGGGTAGAACAGTAAATGAGAAGTAATCAGGGGTTTTTGTTTTCTTTTGTGGTTACTAGGGAATGAACCCAGGGCCTTCACCCTGAACTATATCCCCAGCCGCTCTTTTATTTTGACTCAGGGTCTTGCTAAGTCCCTGAGTTGCTCAGGCTGAGCACCAATCTGCAATCTTCCTGCCTCAGCCTCTCAGGGTGATGGGGTTACAGACCCACATCATCATGCCTGGCTGGAAACCAGTCTTTACAACCACTGGAGCCACCACCCTATCCTGAGGGCTGCCTACCTGCACACTTCCTACATGGTGACAAACTTTTCATTATGTTTAAGCTTCAGGCCACCGACATTTTGGGTGACCCTGTCCACACAGCCCTCCCAGCCAGCTTCCCACCCCCAGGCCTCCTCTGCCTCCTCAGACACTGCATCTTATCACACAGGATTGTAACTGCACCACATGTTGCTCCCACGGCTGTCTGGCCTCTCCCGCTGTCTACCTGGCACACAGTCCCACCCGAGGCTCCGCTCTGCCCCATTTGCTCCTCATTTTCTTCTTCAATCGGTGCTGACAACAGAACCCAGGCCGTGTGCTCCTGTGCTCGCTAAGCTCAGCCTGGCCACCGAGCCACACCCACCCTCCTCACTGTCTGGCTGACGGCAGAGAAGGAAAACAAGAATAAGAGCCAGAGTTCCGGTGGCTCCCCAGTAATCCCTAGGCCTTACTGCCTCCATTACAGAAGGAACTGAGTGTTGGAAGCAGCGGCTAGGACCTGCCCTTACACTCTGGCCAGGTCCCAGTCAGCCCCTGCCGCTCCCTTGGAACAGTCCTCACAATCTCAAGCCACTAGAACGTCACAACCAGCACTCCGGGGGACTCCTCAGGGCGGGAAAGGCCCACCTCAGGCCTGCGCTCCCCCCAGGTTGACAGAGGCGAGTGAGGCAGTTCTTGTGCGCTGGATTCAATGTAGGGAGAGAAAACTGTACCTGCTGAGTGTGTCCCCGATGTCCTAGAGAGAAAGGAGAAGGATGGTCACAAGAAGCCATTAATAACGCAAGTTTCTTCTCACAGATGTTCTGGTTTCCCACAGACAAGAACCACCAGAACCGAACTCCAGCTCCAGGAGGAAAAGACCAAGTAGAGGAAACTGGGATTTTTACTAATTCGAGCTTCTTTGTCTTCGACCTCAACTGCCTGCCTGCTGGGCTTTCACTGTGAAATGACTTCAGATCACTGAACAGCTGTTCACACAGAGAACTCGGGACACTCCCTCCCGGGTCCCCACCTTCAACCGTCCACCTGATTCATCACAGCATCTTCACGACCGTCTGAGCGGGTGCCCGTCCACGCTGCCCCTCGGTACTTCCCTGCGCACCTCCCAGGGACAAGTGCATCTTCCGAGGCAAGCACCACACGGAGCAGGGACACACGTGTTTCGCTGTAGCCCGGGTTTGAACCTGACCAGCTCTCTTGGTAATTACAGGTCTTCTCAGCCACCACGCCCCATCCACGGGGAATCAGGGTCACTCAGTGGCTTGGGCATCACTGTTCCTCTGCCCAGCGTGTCTTTCCTGGCACTGATGCTGTGTGACACAAGCCAGTTATTTTACAGAACGTTGCTCACTGCAGTTTACCAGACATTTTCCTCAGAATTAAATTCAAATTGTGATGTCTGGCACAGTGGCACGTACCTGTAATCCCAGCACCTGGGAGGCTGTGTCAGGAGGATCGTGGCGAGTTCAAGGCCAGTCTAGAATATACTGTGAGACCCTGTCTCACAAAACAAAAGACTCTCAAGTCCATCATGCAATAAACTGTTTTCTCAGTGTTTGTACCACAGCAGCCAAGATCGAGGGAAGCAATGGAGACAAAAAAAGTCCCCACAGGGCAGAATGGTTCTACTTAAACAAACGGCTACTGGCCGAGCAGCGCTGCTGCCTCCTCTAGCCTCGCAGAGGACCTTCTGAGGTGGCCCGCGTGGCGTGCCGTCCAGTCCCTGCTTCTACCACCGGCTCGGGGACCAGGTCTTCAGCAGCGTGGGGCACCCCTCGCCTGGGTGCTGGCCAGAGACCCTCCCACACCCTTCAGAACCATCTCTAAACACCCCAGGAAGCCTGAGCATGCGCTCCACCACCATACCTGAATCGTCTCTGACAGTCTCCCTCCCTGACCTCCACGCAGCCCTGCTGCCCCACTCCCTGAAACTCTTCCCTCTCAGTCCCTCTGCCTCTCTGGTCAGCTGTCCTCTGCGGGCGACCAAACACTGACGTGCATTCCCACTCAGCTCTCACTGTTCTAACGTGGAGGTCTGCACACCTCCAAGGCAGGCAGTGAAGAGGCAGGCTCTGTGAGCCGCGATCGGTCACGACACACAAGGCCATTGCCGCTGGAGAGCTGGTGCAGACTTCACAGCCCTGCCCAGGCCCGGCTGCGTGCCAGTGAGAACCAGACAGCACATGTGGACTTTGTAGAGTTTCAGCCATCACGAAACACATTCTTCTGGTTTTCTCTATTTTAAAATGCAAAACCACCGGGGACTTAGCTCAGCGGTTACAGTGTTTGCTTAGCAGCACAAAGCCCTGAGTTTGATCCCTGGCACAAAAAAAAAAAAAGAAAAAGAAAAACCTTCTCTTGGCTCCAGGACACACAGAAACACATGGTGGGCCACCCCTGGGTCTGTCCTGTCCCCTTCCCCGGGCATCTGTCACCTGCACTCCGCCTCCCCATGTGACTCCTCGCTCCATCCCAGGCCAAAGATACCATGGGAGACCGACCCCCATGTGCCGAGTGAGCAGAGGACACACTAGTGGCCGATCCTGCCCTGCTGCAGTACAAGGGGTCAGGGCCATGCCTGGAAAGGCCTGCTCCTGTGGGCAGCTGCCCCTCCACAGGACGATGCCCCCGAGTCCACACTGTGTGGCCCTGGCCACGACGTCCGGTGCCACCGTCCGACACGCCGGTGTTGTGCTCAGCCACCTGCCACCACAGGCCCGGGACGCCCATCTCACCTGCAGCAGCTCCCTGGTGGGCTGCCGCTGCTTCTCCTCCAGCTGCGCAATCAGCCCGCTGAGGTGTGAGATGTTGCAGGAGAACTGTGCGATGGCACTGTTGATGCTGTTGTAGATGGCCAGGTCCAGCTCCTCCAGCCGTGCCAGCAGCCGGTACTCCTGCTCCTTCAGGGAGTGGTACAGCTGCTCGAACTCCCACACAATCTTCTCCCTCTCCATCTGCGTGAGGCTCTGCAGGGGCCAGCGCAGGCGGGGGAGAGGACAGTGTCACCCTCGGCCCTCACAGTGTTCCCTGAGGACTAAGACCGTGCCTACTCACCGTACCGGCCCTCACTGACCAAGTGCAGGGTGCTGGGGGCTGAGTTATCCCAGTCACAATGAGACAGACCAGTGAGTCTGGGGTGGGGGTAGCTGGGAGAGCCCACAGAGAAGCAGTGTTCGTACAGCATTTTACAGCATGAACTGGAGATGAGCCATGCACACGCCTCTCCTCCCAGATGCTCAGGAGGCTGAGGCAGGAGAACCACAAGTTCAGGGCCAGCCTGAGTAAGCTAGTGACACCTGGCTCGGGGTGCAAGGCCCTGGGTTCAACCCCAGTGCTGGGGGAGGAAGGAAGAGAATGAACAGGAGCTCACTAGTTAGCATGGTGGGGCTTTCCAAGTGGGGACAGAAGGTGTGAGGCTTTGTCTGTCCGGGGCACTGAGAGCCAAGGGAAGAGATCATGGAAGGCAAGGACAAGACCTATGCCACGTCTGCTGGGCCAAAGGAAAGGACTTTACCACAAACGAGAACCATGTGAGACCGTCACAGAGACGCTGTCACACAGAGGCGGTGGGGCCAGGCTGTGTCCTGTGTGGACAGTGGGAACACCACGCTGAGCTCCCTGGGCCTGTGCAGCAGCCCGAGCGGGGACATGGCCCCCGCAGCTCTCTCTCGGGCTGACTGTTGGCTGTGGCTCCATCCTTCCTTCCTTCCCCACCTCGCCCCACAGTCAGGATACCACAAATTGTGTTCTGAGGGAGGGATCAGCAAAGGCAGAAAGGAAGGCGGTTTTGCTGGAGCCCAGCTTTGGAGCCAGCTTCACTTTTGTGCTGGACACAGCGGCCTCCGACACAGGAACTGGCCAGCAGCTGTGACATTGCCATGCTGGCCCCACAGCTAGGGGTCTTCACTCTCCAGCCCTCTCAGGGCCTGTGACAGCTTGTGGGACAGCACCAGAGTCTCTTCCTCCTCCTGCCGCCATCTCCCTCGGCCAGGCACCCTGCACCTGCCGAGGCACAAGTCCTTCTCACCACTTCCAACCTTTCCCAGGGCGGAGTCTCCCTGAGACACCAGCTACACCAATCTTAGAAACTAAAGCTGACAGGAACTCTAAAGGTCAACTAAGTTTTTCTCCAAAAGGATGCTATTGACACCAGCATTTGACTGCTTCCCATGTAAGACACCCAGCAGCTCCGCTCCCACTGGGAGGAGAGGGCAAGTGCCAGTGTGCGGGAACCCCATGTGCAGCCCACTCAGCTGTGCAGATGAGGAAACCAAGGCACAGCAATGCCTCACGTCCTCCATCTGAACACGTCGCAAGCACAGAGCCCAGAGGGGCATGCAGGCGCCTGCTTCTCAGGCAGGTGCCCGTACGAGGACAGCAGAGACTCCCTGTGCAGAGGCCTCTCAGGAGGACACTGCCTGGGGCGTGACATTTCTCACCATTATCTGGGACTGTAGTAGTTAGAAGCTTGCTTTTCAGAAGCAAACATCTCAAAGAGAAAGATCTGTACTATTTCACTCGTCCAAAAAATGTTTTAAGTATTTAAGTGGTGAATACATAATCGTAAAACAATCTGTTTTGTTTTTTACACAACCCCCCCCCCCAAACTTCTCTTCCAGAATTAGCATATCGTCACTCGCCAAGACTCTGGACACTGAAGCCAGAAAGTGTGAAACCTCCAGAGCCGGGGCACTATCAGGGGTCCTGAGCGCAGGAGAGACCGTGTGAAGTCCTTACCAAGAGTTCAGCCCGCGCCTGCTCGCCCTGCGCCCGGCGTCTCTTCTTCAAGTCCTTCACTCTTTTCAGGTGGTCCAGCTGGTTCTGGATTTGTTCCTGGGAAAGCGGGACGTTGGGCAGCACCAGTCAGGCACAGGCGCCATGGCATAGCTGTGTCCCTAGCGCGTGGATCTCTGCCCCAGGCCCAGCTTAGAGCCTTAGACGCCGCCACACACCAAGGCGTCTCCAGCAGCAAGTCACCCACGAGTCCCCGAGGGCTGCGCAAAGGTGGCTGGTCTAGGAGACTTCAAGCCACGCTGTGGCTGCTGCTCGAGGCACGCTGAGAAAGTGACCCAACTTCTCTCACCGTCCTCCGTGTGACATGGGCGGACGCCCCTTCCCAGCCTCCCAGATTCGCCCCGAGAGGACGCGGAGGCGTGGAAAGCTCCACAGACTTACTGACCACGCATGCGGGCAGTCCCATCGAACGGGGACATCAGTGTGCGTCTGCGCCCGCAGCCCTCCAAACAGGGCCCACAAAGCCTCCGGCAGTGTCCAGCGCCCCTCGCAACTCTTTCCTACGCGATACTTTGTTTCAGCTCGGGCTGGGCCGCGCGCGGGTTCACAGGGCCCTGCCCGAGCTGGTCCTCCCGGGCGGGGGCGGTGTCGCTGTCCGGTCCCCACCCCGGGCGCCGGTCCCCACGCCCGATCGCGCGCGGCTCCCCATGCGGCGGGCCGGGGCGCGGGGACGGCGGGCTGCGCTCACCTTGAAGCCGTCCACCGCCTCCTCGAGCGGCAGCACGCTGTGTCCGCGGTGCTCGCGCGAGCGGTCGCACACCACGCAGATGGGCGTGCGGTCCTCCTCGCAGTACAGCTTCAGAGGCTCGCGGTGCTTCTCGCACGCGCCCATCTCGCCGCCCGGGCCTGGCGCGCGCTCGGCGCGCAGCTGCTTCACCAAGCGCGTCACGTTGGCCAGGGGCCGGTTGGGCCGCAGGTGGCGCTGCGGGAAGGCCTCGCGACACTGCGGGCACGACACGTCGGTCTCGGCCGCGCCCCAGCAGCGCGCCAGGCAGGCGCCGCACACGTTGTGGCCGCAGTCGAGCATCATGGGCTCCACGAAGTACTGCAGGCACACGGGGCAGGTGGTCTCCTGCTGCAGGCACTCGGCCACGCTGGCCGCGGCCATGGCGCCGGGTGGGGCCGCCTCCCTTGCGCGGGTCCCGGGCCCCGCACGCGCCCAGGAGCGCGGGACTCCGCGGCCGCTCACCGCGCGCGCAGAACGACGTGGCCGCGTCGCAGCGGGCCGGGCGGCCGCGTAGACCCCGCCCCGGCGCGAGCGGAAGAGGCGGCCGGGGGCGGAGCCTGGCGCGGCGGCGCGCTGCGTGGGCCTCCGCGCAGGGACGGAGTGGAGAGCCGGGGACGCGCGCCCTGGAGCCGCCTCTGCCCCGCCGGAGGCCGGGTCCTCGGGTGGGGACCGTGGTGCCCGGCCTCAGGCCTCGCCCTGCAGAAGGGGCCGGGTGGGCGCGCGCGAAGGATCAGCAACGGTAGGGACCTTTGTGCAGGCCGGACCCCGACCGGCCGCGCCGGTCCTGCCCCTCGGCGCCCCAGCATCCGGCCCAGCCCCTTCTCCCCCGAGATGGGTACTGATTATTCCCCAGCAGGGAGGGCGACTTTGCGTTTTTCCTTTGAATGACAAGGACCGTACTTTTAGTTTAACACAGTAGGAATCAAAGGCCAGAGCGTGAGGCAGAACCAATAACCCTAATCCTAAGGGTCGCGCCCCTGCCCGTGGGCAGACGTGGTCTGCGGGCTCCTCCTCCGCGCGGTTCCCGGGAGGAGGGACTTCCGCTTCCCGGAGACCCAGGGGCTGCGTGGACCCGCCAGCCCCCAGGCCTCGTCCCCGTCGGAGCCAGGCCCTTGAAGCTCCGGTCCCAAACGCTCTAGCTCTTCCGGAAAGTGTGTGCTGGGATTGGGTCAGAGGTGAAGTTGGGGGGGATTGAAGGATGTTAGGTTGATCCACCCCAGATGCCCAAGATGGCCGTCGCTGGTTTTTCAAAAAACAACCCTCTTCCCGCCTGCAGTCCTCAATTAGGTCCGTCACCCCACCCTACCCAGGGGCGTTAGGCACCACCCAATCACCCCATACAGGAACCTATCAGAACCACTGCCCCAGTTACCTCACATGAGGGAAAGGACCAATCCTAAGCGCACACTTTCAAGCCTCCAACGTCACAAAAGAGGAAGTGGCTAAAAGATAAAAGGCCACTATCCCAGTCGGTCGGCGCCACACTCACTGGAGTGAGGCCAAAAATCTGTAACGCTTTAATGAAGCTTTCTCCCACGGCGAGCGTCATCAGCCTTTTCCCTTTTCCCTCCCTCCGCATGTCTTTTACGTTTGGTGCCAAAACCTGGAAAGAGGGATCTCAACTGTTATGCTGGCTCCCGTTTTGGTCTGAGCCGCTGCAGTTGCTCTCTTCTACCGAACTCCTCCGAGGACGCTCGCGGTTCCAGGGCCTCTGACCACGCCTACTCACACAACACCGAACACAAAATTGGTGAGTACCCCTAAATTGGGGAGTACCCCTATCGCGCATGCCACCTCTTTCCTTCCCCCTTCTCACTTTCCTTTTCTCCTTTCTTCCCCTCTCTTCTGGTTACTGGTTAAACACGTTCTGTACTGAGTTCCTCTTCATCAGCTCCAAAATCCTAGATCTAGGTACAGATTCTCACTAGGCTACCACTGCTGTGTTTTTCTCCGGTGACCACTGGCTAAAGGCCTGGGCATTCTCTCCCTCTCCCTCAGATCCATCCGCGGAAGACGTCCCCTGATCCATCTGTAGGCCTCGGACGTTGTTTAGTTTGACTTAGTCCTCACCATGGGGACAACTTCTTCCAAACTTTCTCCTACTTCACCCCTGGCTTGCGCGATAAAAAGCCTCCACAAAGTTGATCCTGACCTCAAATCCCGCCGACTAATCTTCCTTTCTACACGGGCCTGGCCCCTATATAAATTAGATAATGACTCCCACTGGCCAGAAGGTGGCTCCCTAGACTTCCAAATTCTGAGAGACCTTGACAATTTCTGTCTCCGAAACGGCAAATGGTCAGAGGTTCCTTATGTACAAGTCTTTTTCTACCTGCGCTCTCATCCTTCCCTTTGTCAAACCTGCTCACCCTCTCAGCTTCTAGCAAAAACACCCTCCACAGCAACCGACAGTTCAGACTTCCCAGCCTTCAACCCCACTGAAGAATGCCCCCCAACTGCTCCACCCCCTTATGGTCCCCTTTGTCCCTCTTCCTCCTCTTCTGACCCCACTTCCTCTCCCACTTTCTTCCTTTCCTCCCCCAACCCTACTTCTACTCCAACTAATACTCCTAATCAAACCCTATCCTCCCCACACACCTCAACATTATACCCTCGCTTACCAAATCCACCCTCTACCCCCCAGGCCTCAGCCTTCAGCCCCTCCAAACAGCCACCACGTAACACCCCTTTTCCATTATCTTCTCCTTTCACCAGATCCCAGGGGCCTGTCCAAAGCCCATACTCTCTTTCTCTCCACGATGCATCCGGAATGGAGGGTCCCATTCGCATACATGTCCCTTTGCCCCTCCATGACCTCTCTCAAATTGAAAAACGTCTTGGCTCCTTTACCACCAACCCTGGTACCTACATCAAAGAATTCCAATATCTTACTATGGCCTATGACATGACATGGCATGACCTGTACATAGTCCTCACCTCCACCCTACTCCCTGACCAGTGGCAACAAGTTCTATCTGCTGCCCGTGCCCATGCCGATGACCTACATCTGTCAGATGCCACCCACCCAGTCGGTGCTACTGCTGTGCCCTTAGAGGAACCTGACTGGGACTACCTCCGGGATGGCCGTACGAACCGTGACCGTATGGTCATCTGCCTTATTGCTGGGCTACGAAAATCTGCCCACAAAGCTGTCAACTTTGATAAACTTCGCGAGGTCATTCAAGAACCCAATGAAAATCCCCAAGCCTTTCTATCCCGACTAACAGAGGCTCTATCCCAATACACTCGAGTTGACCCCTCCACATTTGAGGGTAAACTCCTCTTAATGACCTATTTTATCTCCCAGTCAGCTCCCGATATTAGGGCAAAACTAAAGAAATTAGAGGATGGCCCTCAAACAGACCAATCTAAAATTCTCAATGTGGCTTTCAGGGTCTTTAACAATCGAGCAGAACAAGCTCGCGCTGATAAGGCTCAAAGAGATAAGGCCAAAGCTCAACTCTTGGCCCAGGCCCTCAACAAGCTCCCTCAAGCTCCCTTTAATAAGGGCAAGACACCTCCAGGCCCCTGCTTCAAATGTAAGCAGGAGGGCCACTGGGCCAGAGCCTGCCTCAACCCCCGCGCACCGCCGGGGCCTTGCCCTAAATGTAGACAGGAGGGTCACTGGGGAATCGATTGCCCCTTAGCCCAGGAGGCTGACCGTCAACGGTCCCCCTAAGGGAGGGACCAACTTCAACCCAGCGAGGAGGAAGTGAATCCCGACCCCCCTCCGCAGATCTACTGGGCATCATGGCAGACGACGAATGACGAGGCCTAAGGCTCTCCGGCCCGACAGTCATCACACAGAGGGAGCCCAAGGTAATCGCCAGAGTTGAAGGTAGGCCAATCTCTTTCATTTTACATACTGGGGCCACTTATTCCGTTTTGCCCGAGTACTGGGGGCCCACCTTCCTCTCATCTACCTCTATAGTCTGGATAAACGGTATCACTTCCAGAGCTTGAAGCACCAAACCCCTACTACGTAACTTTACAGACACAACATTTACTCACTCCTTCCTCGTCATCCCCACTTGCCCCGCCCCCTTGATGGGGAGGGATATCTTCACTAAACTCAAAGCCTCTATCGCTTTCCACACTCCCACCGTCCCTGATTTCTCCAGGAGTAAAGAGAACCATACATCAGCCTCCTTACATCTTCTATCACTCCTAGAGGACTCTTCTACACCTCCCCAACCACTTCTTCCCCCTGCCCTCGTTAACCCTATAGTGTGGGATGTTTCAGAGCCCTCACTGGCAATGCACCACACCCCCTTCCACATAAACCTAATGCCCCGGCATTACCTACCACACTGAGGACACACTATCAATACTGGGAAAGCGGCCCAATCAGAAAAAATAAAAGAGAACCAATCAGTACACTAACAGTCGCCACTCTAGTCACCTTAGGGGTAGCTGGAACCGGAACAGGTATAACTTCCCTGGTCACCCAAAACATGGGGCTAAGGTCCTTAAGAGCAGTTATAGATGAAGACCTAGAGAGGATAGAGACTTCCATTAGTCATCTTGAAAAATCCTTCACATCCCTGTCTGAGGTAGTTCTCAAACAGGTGAGGGCTTGACTTACTCTTTCTCCAGCAAGGAGGAGTCTGCGTAGCCCTACGCGAAGAGTGCTGTTTCTATACAGATCATACGGGGGTGGTAAGAGACTCTATGGCTAAACTAAGAGAGGGGCTCACAAAGAGAAAAAGAGAGAGGGAAGCCCAAGAGGGAAATGGTTTCTTCTCTCTTTTTGGCCAAATGCCTTGGCTCCTTCCTCTCATAGGTCCACTTGTCATGATCTTTCTAATCCTGCTTTTTGCACCTTGCATAATTCGTTGCTTGGCAGATTTTTTACAGGACCACATCCGGGCTTTCACCAACCAGACTGTCAATCAACTATTCCTGGACGGATACCGGCCACTAAAACCATCACCCTCCAACTCGGGGGAGTATCTTCCTGTACATTCCAGACCACAAACACCCCTTAAATCATCGCCCCTTGTCAGCAGGAAGCAGCCAAGAAAGAGAACGACGCCCCAAACCCATAACCAAATAAAACAAAAACGCCGGAATGTTAGGTTGATATGCCCAAGACCGCCGTCACTGGTTTTTCAAAAAACAACCCTCTTCCCACCTGAAGTCCTCAATTAGGTCCGTTGCCACACCCTACCCAGGGGCGTTAGGTACCACCCAATCACCCCATACAGGAACCTATCAGAACCACTGCCCCAGTTACCGCATGAGGGAAAGGACCAATCCTAAGCGCACACTTTCAAGCCTCCAACATCACAAAAGAGGAAGTGGCTAAAAGATAAAAGGCCACTATCCGAGTCAGTCGGTGCCACACTCACTGGAGTGAGGCCAAAGAGCTGTAACACTTTAATAAAGCTTTCTCCTACGGTGAGCGTTGTCAGCCTTTTCCCTACTTCCCTCTGCATATCTTTTACAAAGGGTGCTTATGCTGTGGTTTATTCGGAAAGAAAAGGTGAAAGCGTGAGTGAGGGTCCACCCAGTCCTCGCTTGGGCAGGTGACCAGGGCACCGAAGGCGAAACAGGGTCCGAATGGGGGTGAGAGGAGCGTTGGGTCGTCCCTGCCGCCCTGCGGGGATCGCTCGCCCTTGTCTCCAGCTCTGACCCGACGCGATTGGCTGTTGCCCAGGTCGCCCGCACACACCATGAGCGAAGTCAGCTTGCAAGGTTTTGGAAATGAATTAGTAACTAGATAAAGGCAACCTTTCCCATTAATTTTCTGTGTGTGGCCTTTTTCTCTAACCCATTTAGAAGCCACTGAGGTAGGATGAAAGAGAGGAGGCAGGGCCCGGGGTGGTGGCGCACACCTGTGTATCCAGCACGGGGGTTGAGACAGGAGGACCGACGCGACTTGTGTAGCGAAACCCCATCTCAACAAAACTACCTTTAAAAAAGGAGAAATACAGGCGGGCGTGCTGGCACACTCCTGTAATCCCAGCACTTGGGAGGCTGAGGCAGGAGGATAGCTGTAAATTCGAGGCCAGCCTTCTGCATAGCCAGACCCTGTCTCAAAAAAAAAAAAAATTACTGAGGGTTCTACATTGGGCCCCCACACTGAGCTACATCCCCAGCCCCCACCCCCCAAACCTTTTTTGGGGGGGTCTTGCTGAATCGCAGCATCCAGAGTGCTGGGATTACAGGTGTGGCTGGGCTGGGATACCCATATCTTTTCTCTCTAGCACTGTACTTCCTGGAGTTGATAGGGACCGTGACTCCCAAATTCCTCAGAGATTTAAGGATACTATAAATCCATACATTCCAAGGGGCTGGGGATTTAGGGTCATTGGTTAGAGTGCTTGCTTAGCAAGTGCAAGGCCCGAGTTCAATTCTCGGCACCAATCAATTGATCAATCAATAAATCCATACATTCCAAAAGTTACCCCAGAATAGTGGCCCAGGCCTGTAATCGAGGCTGAGGCAGGAGGATTGCAAATTCCAAACCAGACTGGGCCAGACAGAAAGACCTGGTCTCAAAAAACAAAGGAAAACAAAACAAAAACAGAAATTCAAGTTTCACAAAGGGGTTGGGGATTTAGCTCAAGTGGTAGAGCACTTGCTTAGCAAGCACAAGGCCCTGAGTTTGATCCCAAGCACCAAAAAAAAAAAAAAAAGTTTCACCAAGACTTCCATTTTCTAAAGAAACAGTACTCATATGCTGCTGCCCACCGGCCACACACAGCAGGCAGCAAGCGATGCTAACCCTGCGCCCCGCAAGAAGGGGAAATCTGAGTGTTATGATGTGGTTTCAGCCACGTTTCCACGACTCCCCTGCGCGGTGCTGGCCTGGGACTGTGTAGGCGACGGAGGAGGCTTGGCGCACTGCAGCCCGGCGCTGGCGTGAAATTGCACGGCGGGGTTACAGGTGCCCTTCCCCTGGGGAGGGGAGCGCAGCAGTCACCAGCATTGTCGTCGAGAAAACGGGTGTTATTGAACACAGGTTTGTGCCATTTCACAAAACTATTTAATAAGTTAAAATAGTTTCTGGGGGGCTGTGGTATAGGAAGTGCAATGATGTATCAAATCACTTTTTGCTCATGATATTGTTATAATTGCATGTACAATATCCCTAGCGGTAGAAAAGTAAAGGACTGCTAATTCACTTTTGTATTCCAGCATGGAAGTCTCG
This sequence comes from Hystrix cristata, assembly GCA_004026905.1. Taxonomy (NCBI): domain Eukaryota; kingdom Metazoa; phylum Chordata; class Mammalia; order Rodentia; family Hystricidae; genus Hystrix; species Hystrix cristata. Next base: position 4,727 of record PVJO010007897.1, on the reverse strand, counting down.
TTACTTATATATATTAACTATTTTATGTATGTGTTTTACATGTGGCCCAAGACAACTCCTCTTCCCTCAGTGCAGCCCAGGAAAGCCAAAAGTGTGGAGATCTGTACACTACCCGAACAGAGTTATTGAGCTGGTACCCTGTCGCTGAACTTCAAACACGCACAAACTGCTTACATTTAACCTAGTTGATGAAGTCTGTTTTTTTATTTTTTTATTTTCCAAGAATACGTATTGGTACATTGTATACATAGTGATCACATTCGTCATAGTTAATTTGTACCTGTACATGATACATCTTGGTGAAGTCCATTTTTAAAAAATTCATTAAAGGGCAACAGTCTAAGTGAAAGAAATAGACACCGAATAAATGATTCCAAAACATCCCATATCGTCTTTTGCCTCCAGGACATTGCTGAGCCCTTTAAAATACACAGGCTTGACAAAGCAAAGTACAAATTTTATTAATAAAATGTTTCTGTTTTAAAATGAGTTCTTAGCCAGACATGGTGGCGCACACCTGTAATTCCAGCCTGGAGACAGAAATGGGTCCATCGAGACATTGTTGCGGCAGAACGGCTCTTCCTGGTAGTGTTGGTCATGTGCTATCTACGGTCGTGATAAAATTGCATAGAACTAAACACGCACATAGACACACATGCGCACACATGCATGTGCACACACACTGGTGCATGTAAAAATGGTGAAAACTGAATAAAGCCAGTTGATAACGTCTATGTCAATTTCCTGGTTGTAGTAAGGCACTATATTTATGCAAGATGTTAACATCATGAGCTGGGCAAAATGTTAAGCATCTCCAGTCCCAGCTACTCAAGGTGACTGAAGGAGACTAAGAAAGGAAAATCTCTCGAGTCCAGCAGTTCGGAGGCCAGCCTGGGCAACACACTGAGATGGGTCTCAAAAAAGAAAATAATAAATAAAAGTATTGGGAGAGACTGGGTAAAGGGTACATTTGATTTTTTGTTTTTGTTTTTTGCTGGGGATCAAACTCAGAGCCTTGTGCTTACTAGATTTTTTTTTAAGATTGCTTCTCTCTCTCTCTCTCTCTTCTCTGTCCCCCTCTCCCCCCCCCACCCCCGGCCCGTTTTCCATAATGGTGGTGGAACCCTGCCGAGGACCAGCGCTTATACACTGAGCTACCCTCCAGCCCCAACTCCGCCTCTAACGCTACGCTGTGGTCAGATACAAGAGGAGCGTGTGGGCCTCATTTCCTCGTGGACACTTTCCTCCATCCACTTCCTTCCTTCCGTTCTGCCCTAAGCCGCTTTCTTGCAGCCCCGCAGGTGCCCTGGACTTCCCTTCACCTCTGTCGTGTGACAGGTTCACCTTTTCTACACGTCACACCTTCCTTTTTCTTGGTTTAACCCTCCTTTTGGTGGGACCATTCTCCGGAAGCTTCCTGAGCGTCCATGCGTGTGTGTGTGTGTGTGTGTGTGTGCGCGTGCGTGCGCGCGGGAGAGCTTTGCAGTCCGGCCACGCGCGCCGGGTCCGTGGTGGAAGCAGTTCTGCGCAGAGGTGGTGCGGGGCTCGGGCCCGCCGCCTTCCCGCCGTTCCGAAGCCTGATCTTGCGTGCAGACTCGGTTTCTGGCTGGAAGCGTCGGGGATCTTCGCTCCCGGCGTTTGCGGCGCGGGGCTCGCTCACGCCTGGAGCCGGGTCAGGGCATAAACTTGTATTAAGTCTTCATAGCTGTCCTTCATTCTCGCCTTTCCTGGAAGCCCTTGTAGTCTGACTCTCCCGTTTTCTATCCTCCCCTCGCACTAACCTAGAGCGCTACAACTTTAAAAATAATTCTGCCACCAAAATGCCAGTTTTCCGAGTTTTCTTCCCCGCTCCAGTTTCATGAGGGCAACATCTAATCCCCTCCGAGGGGTGGACGTTTTCGGATCCAGCTCTTGCCGCGTCTTGGTCTCCTCCTAGACCTCTTTCTGCGGCCCGCCTTCCTGTCTGCAGCGAGAGCGCCCTGTGCTCACTGAAGGCCGCGTGCCGGGGGCCAACTTCGCGTGTCAGGATGGCCGAGTGGTCTAAGGCGCCAGACTCAAGCTCTGCTTCCCGCCTTGGGGGTTCTGGTCTCCGCATGGAGGCGTGGGTTCGAATCCCACTTCTGACACACTCTTTTTCTGTTCTATTTTCCTGCCCCCGGTCCGTCTCTGCGCTGCTCTCGCCATCCCCGGAGGCGATCGCTCGGCTCCGAGGGACAAGAGACACGGCAGCCCGAGCTTCGGTGCCCACCGCCAACGTCATTGAAAAGAGGAGTCCCGGGCTATCGGCAGCGCCGTTTTCCCTGCTGAGGGAGGCAAAAGGGAAAAGTAAGAAAGGTTCCACCGAGATTTGAACTCGGATCGCTGGATTCAGAGTCCAGAGTGCTAACCATTACACCATGGAACCTGCCTAACCAAGGCGTCAGCCCGCTCGCTCTCGGCCTCAGAGCTCCACCCCAGCGGCCGCAGGGCGCAGGCGCGAGCCCGGCCTCCCTCCCGCACGAGCCTCCCTGCCCAGCGGGCCGCGCCGCCGGCTGGGGCAGGGCGGGTCTGACGCGGAGGTCTGAACACACGGGTCTGAATCCCGCCGTTTGAAAGGGGGCAGAGAGCTACGGAAAGCCCCGTGATTTCTCCTGCGGCGTACGGCCTGGGTCAGTGTCCGCGTCCCTCGGCGCTGGAGTCCTAACCGGGGCTCGAACCTTTAACGTCTGGCCTCCCACCCGTGTTGGCGTCCGCGGGGCCTTTTCTCCCTCCCCCCATCCGCCTGGGTTTTCAGGTCCCAGCGCGCTCGGGGCATTTCCGCTTTCAGAGGGCCCACGAGCGTGCGCGACCAGGCGAGGACGGCCTCGTGCCGGACGTGGGCTTTACTTGCTAGTGTTTGGCTTAAAATGACCGGCTGACCGAGGCGCCGGAGGCCACGGTGCAACCGCGTCGGTCCAGCCGGGTCGGGGGCGCGGCTGGAACCCGGTGGTCGCGGCGGTGCCGAAGTCTCCCGCCGCCGAGTGGCCAAGGAACCCTGGAATCGTCCTCCGGAGTTCGTCCTTTTGTTACGTTGTCACCTGAGCCGGGTCCTGCAACAAATAGCTGCTCAAGAAGTAGAGGTCAGTGGAACGTGTCTTTTGAGAAGTGGGGCGGCAGCAGCGACCGCGAAGGCTTCTGGCGAGGTGCTTGTGAAGCGCGGCTGGGTGTCCACCCTGCATTTAGGACGCAGCTCTCCCTTCTACCGGGGAGGCCTCCGCGCTGAAACCGCGGCTGCGCGAGGCCGGGTCCCCACACAGAGGGCGTCCTCGGTATTTTACGTGCCACTGACTTACTAGGAAGGGGGTGCGGAGGTAGACAGGCAGGCCGGAGGTGGGGGTCGGTGTCCTCAGTGCGGCCACGTGGGCCCACGGCTACTGCACGGCGCCGCAAACGCGTGCAAGCCGGCGGGCTGCCTAGAGGCGACATCCGAGCTCCACACCAGAGAGGATCGTTCGTGCCATCTGACCTGGACGGTGTGCGTGGCCCGGGCAGAGCAGGTGTGGACAGAGCACGGACGCCGCCCCGTCGGCGCCCCGCTGATTACCTCGCTCACATCCGCAAATAAGCGGACTGCTTTGGGGGCCTTGGTCGAAAGTGTTCGTGATGTGGGAAGCGAGAGAAAAACCGAACTTCACAAAACCTGTGTTGAGTGGAGAAAGGCAGAAATTGAAACGTTTTCCGAAGGCAGGGCACGTGCCGAGTGGAGGAGACTTACGAGGCAGGCCAGGGTACGCCCCGCAGGTTGCGATTTAAAACTCATGAGTTAATGAAATCACTCATTTGGTTTGTGGCGTCAACATCCTCTCCTTCCAGTGTCTCCGTCTGTGGTGTGGAAAGCGAAGCTCGTGGCCTCCCGGTCCGTGTCCCGTGCTCCACCCGGGAGCGGCCGCGCGCCCTCGGACGCGCCCTGCTCTGTGCCCACGCGGGACGGAAGGATGGGCGGGCGCCTCGTCCGCGGGCCTGGGGACGCGACCCGGCCGCACCCATGAGCAATGTGATGCAGAGGCGCTGCGGGATCTGCAGGCCCCCGGAGGAGCCAGGCGCGCCGTGGGTGCCGAACAGCGTTCAACTGAGCGAACTGGTGCAGGAGAGACCGGGGAGAGGAGAACGCTCGCGGATTCAGGGAGAAAAAAACCGGCCAGAATGAAAACGACTGGCGGTGGTGGGACTGGAACCTCCGCCGCAGAGAAGCCTGGCCCTTAATCCCGCGCTTTAGACCGTTTGGCTACACTCTCACCGACAGCAGAGGCTCTCACTTGCACTTCCCCTGAATCGTGCGCCTCCGCGGGGGGCCGAGGGCCGCGGGCGGCCGCTGAGGCGCAGGACGAGGGGCTGCGACCCAGCGCCGAGGGGAGCCCGGGCCCGCGCGGTGAGCGCGCCTGCACGACCCGCGCCAGTTCGGACACGGTCCCGCCCGGTTCAGAACGTGCGAGCCCGCCTCGGCCGCGCGCCACGGACAGGTACCGCGAGCCTCATCATCCCACCGCCTCCTTAGCGCAGCTGGCAGCGCGTCAGTCTCATAATCTGAAGGTCCTGAGTTCGAGCCTCAGAGGGGGCAGTACCGTACGCTTTTTGTTCATTTTCACTGACACAAAGGAAGTTATGCTACTATAACATCCTTTTTTTATGAGTTTAAATTTTATTTTGATGGTACATTTTAGATGTACATATTGATAACATTCATCATAGGGAATTTGTACCTGTACATG